>BMAO01037733.1:0-37496 GCA_019973975.1 Trichonephila clavata | reverse complement strand
TATTGTATTTAATTACCTAGTTAATAATTGACAACATAATAAAAAATCTATGCATAAATATCCATCTTAGAAATTTTGGAAATGAATTTTTTTATGGTCATAATAAGTTAAAAAGTGGAACAGTCTGTAGAATAAAGGGATTTCGAGCCTAAAAGTAATCCTGAAATATCTACAACTGCTTCAATAACTATTGGTATTTTTAACTCATAGTTAGAATACTTTTTTCGCTGGAATTGTTATCTTTTCTACTCATACAATAGATAGGGAGGAGTTTTTACTACCTTCCCGAATTATAAATACACCAACTGGTATTAAGTGCAACTCTGACTTAGTACCTTATTTAAATATATACAAAACAAGCTCATTCGATATAGTCTCTATCAGGATCTTAATATGCTGCGTTTTCTTCTGAACCGAATCTAAATGGTTTGTTTCACAACAAATTTTTTTTTTTTTGTTTTCGGTAAAATCTGAAATTTGTAACGTGTCTTTATGGTACTACGAAATAGACCAAATAAAATACTGGACCTGCTAATTAATTCGGTTCTGAAAGTCTATGTAGGTAATTTTTTAAATGATATCTTATGCTGTTCTATATGGTAAGACTAATTTGAATTTGTGAAAATGAATTTTTTTTAATTCAGCTCAAGGTCAAATTTCGAGACGTTGTCACTAGAACACAACTTCAGCGACACCACTTCCTGTAATAAAATTGAAAACAAACTTTTTGAAAGTATATGATGTCCTGTTTCGCGTAACACAATTGCCCCTGAAGGTCTTACAATGTCCTTTTAAAAATAAGTGTTTTAAATTGTAAGAATTTTGCAGTCTTTAACGGTTAAAAATCCAAGATTCTTCACCAAATATGTTGATATGTCGTGCTTTAATTGTATAAAATGTTTTTTGACTTATATGGCTTAATATCTTTATAAAACAATAACATATGTAAAACTTTTTTGAGTTTTAATTTATAATAAAATGCGTATTATATAGTAGATTGTAAGATTATTGTCGTTGTTCATAAAGGTCAGGTAGCTAAGTGGACAAGGCAACAGTCTCATGGCTGGCGTGTCATGAGTTCGAGTCTATTACCTTTGAAGACCCGCAGTGTAGGGGTCGGGTGCACATTAAATGTGTTTAGAGCTCAAACGTCATCTTGTTGGTGGTTGCAGTGGAAGGGTTCCATTCACGTGCCGTCCTCGTCACTTGACCGTGGTTCAAATTTATGAGTTCCGTTACCAAAAAACCTTGAGTAGCTGAAATGCGTGACGTAAATATTCACTCACTCACTCACTTGTACGTGAAAGGAGTCTATCACATTCGTGTATAATGAGATAAATGTAATTACTAAAAATCAGATATCTGATTTATAATTTTTTTTAATTTAATTCTTTTCAATATATTAACTTTTTTAGTTAAAAAATGGCTGAAAGGAAGTTAAAATTTGAATTTATTCATGATCAAATCAACAAATGCGTAAGATCTCTCGCACACAATTTACTTTTCACTTTGCTATAATTGAACGGAATAAATTCCATTTACAGGAAGTTTGATAAAATATGTCCTACGAAACACCGGAGCCAGAAATTAAAACCAACCAAACCAAAAGACCGAGAATAAAGAACACTTAAGTGTATATTCGCATGTTCAATTCTTAATAACTCAGAAGAGCTGACATCTCAACACTGCGCAGACACCCATTTGAATGTTTGCCAATCACATCTTTCAAGACAATTCAGGGATTGAAAAAAGAAATCATCGAAATTTAAACTAAAGTAAGTTTTTAATGTACACATACTATATTACTCATTCTAAACGGAAAATATATTTTTTACTCTCTCTTTTTTTTTTGCTTCTATTTAAATATTTATACTTTGACTATCAAGTTATTTTTGACGATTTGGGTCTATATTGTCCCGTTATTTTATTGTAAAAATCAATTGTTTAGTTCAAAATGAAATATACGCAGCATTTGAAAATTTATATTTTAACAACTAACATAGAAAAACTTTTGTGTTTTTGTTGCAACTGCATATTTACATGAGATAGTTACCACAGAACATGGCCGTATCAAAGTTCGTTATTAGCGGAGCACTGTTTTTTTAAAAAAATATATAAATGATCACGTAGTTTTAGTCGTTCAGTAACTCAGTTTTATGTGATATAACATTTCCAAGTACAAACCAATTCCGCAGTCACTGCACGATAAACGTGTTTCATTCCTTATTTTTTTTCATTTGTGTTCTTTCTGAACATACACTTTGCACTATCCTGCAGATTATAATTTCGGGAGAGTATGGATAAAATGGGATATAAAATCTCCTACAACCAGAGAAACAGGTAATCAATCAACTGTAGTTGGCGTCCCTATGGTCTTTTATATCCAGAAGCTGCATCGTCATATTTATGCAAAAATATTTTCTACAACGTCTTAAAAAAGTAAGACGTTTCTCAACTGGATTTTTTTAGAGCAAAAAAGAGTTTAAAAGTACCTTGTCAAGAAAATGTAGAAATATATTTTTATATGTTTAATATTTTTAGTTAGATTTTCGATCCAGTGGCGGAAAGCTATTTCCTGATTGCAGAGATTTGCACTGCTCATGTTTAGAATTGTAGTCCAAAAACGATCTTCAGCTTGAGTATACCTTCATTATTTTTACTCTTGAGGTTGAATTTGGATGCATTATGAGTACTTCTCGTCAAATACCATGTATTAAATGGAACGCAAGTTAACATTTATCGATATATCTTCAGTTCTGACAAAAAGTTGAAGCTAAAATAAATTCTCTCCAATATGTGTAATAGGGTGTAACAATAAGATAAATTTAGAAAATTATCCTGTATATAAGACTCAGATGAGAAATTTTCGAACACTAGTGTCTTGCTCCAGATAATCTAGGGCATTCCAATTAAAAAGTTAATAATAGAAATATTCTAATGTCATTAAATTTATTTTAAAATACTTGAAATAATTCAATTGGACATAAGTAATTATTTTTCGACTGTTGGTTTAATGATGGTAAAACCCTAAAAGAACTGTTAGCAATTCTTAATATTATTCATGAAAAAAATTGGAAATTTTTATTGATTGTTTTTTTAACAATGTCTAAAATATAAAAACATTAATAAAATTTTTGGATTCAAATTTTTTTTATCTTTTTTTGGAATTTAGTAATGTTTAAGTTTCTTTTGTTTGTTTCAAATAATGTATCGAAATAAAAACTGTAACTTGTTGCATCTTAAAGATATTCTTAAATGCCGTTGTTTTCGTATGTTGCGCATTTTCCCGAAAAAAATATTGCATATATAGATTGAAAGTGATCTCGTAATTACGAGGAAAGAGTTCATTGTAAGTAGGAATATATTTCATTAACCCGGCACTTCTCACGCAGCGTGTGTCAAAAACCAATATCTAACTTTTTTCAACGCTCCTTTCAAAAAAATTTTTTTTGAGAAAGTTTATAGTTTTTTTTTTGTAGCTGACTTTAAAGTCATATCCTTTAAAGGACTTTAGCTTGTAGTCAATTTCTAATTGTATATTTTTCGATATCACCTCTTTGGGTATGCCGTACCCTGCCCTGAATCTCCGTTAGAGTTCGGACGCCACGATCATGTTTTAAATCTCCCTTATGCAAGGGCGTATTATTATAGTTATGATGAAGAAATGTGATACTTAAGTAATTTAATAGATACAGTATTTAATGGATATATATAGTACAAAATATTTTCGGATGAAGAAATTCTCTTCGCGGTAATGAAGAGTGTAACATTTTAGAGTTCGACCACTGAAATCGATCCAGATTTAGAAAAAGAGAAAATGTTGAAAATTAATGTTTTATATTTAGAGACACAAAAGCATTTGAGAAGAACGAAAGTTTAAAGGAGACACTGTTACAATTTTTATCCACTTTCAGAGGAATTTTTGGAAAAAATAATTGCTGGAACAAATTAGGAAAAAATAAAAAGATAATTCCAAAATTTTTAAGTTTTATTATTAGAGAAGCTTACTCCTATATGTTTAGTTTGAAAAAGATACAGATTAAAAAAAAGGAATATCGAGGGAAAACTTCTCACGACAAGATTATAGGAGTGTATAAAAACAGCGCACTGAATGCTCTTATAAAACAACAGATAAACTAAATTTTACGTGTGAAAAATGGAATAAACATGTATTTTCTACTTTTCTTCCTTTTTAACCTTAATATACAAATTTTACGGTAAAAACACAAAGTAAACACTCTTCGATTTGACAGCCTACGCGAGATTTTTAGGATTTTTTTTTTCAGGGGAGTGATGCCAGAGTAAAATTTGTAAAAAGGAAATTATTTCTAAACCTTGACACACATAAATGAAGAGTACTGTTGTTTTCTAATCACTCAACTATCGAATTTTGTCGGCTTAATCATTGAAGAAGGAGACAGACGATTTATAAAGTAAACAATTTTTTTAGCACACCTTTATACATATGTATATGTTTCAAATTTATTTTACTGGAGATGGTAACTCAAAATGTGCAGTTTGTTTGCTAAAATAGCCATTTATCTGTATCAATTGAAATGACAGTAGGAGGAATTACTTCCCACCATTTTGATTGACCACCTTAATCGAGTGGTCACGTTTCAAATTTGAGATTGTCATCACCGAGTCCTGGGTTCAAGACCTAGTCCAAAGAAGATTCAACGTGCAGAAACGTTGTTTGGTGCTAAATTTTTGAGGCTCCAATCCTTTCTTTGGTGTGGTTTGGAACGTTGGAGTTGGGATGAGAACTGTGTTTCCTCCGCCTCACTTGATCTATTTCAAAATTACTGGATGCAAAACCAATACCCTACACGTAGCTTTAGCGTAGGACAATGTAATCTCCCTCACTCCCACCATTATGAAAAATATTTCGTTGTAATTAAAACAATAAAAATTGAATTTTAAAGGAAAACATGTACTACGAGTTTCTGGCGGATTTTTCAAAAAGCCTTTTTGATTAGATTCTTTTATCCAACCATTTTTGAGGCAGTATGTCGATTGATTTTATTTCTTTGGTAAGGGATGCAAATTTGTTTATATTTTTCAAATGATGTTTGAATTTCTCAGAAGTTCTTACTGCAATACCTTTGGCGGAATATTTATATACAGGTCTATTTGCTATAATCTACTACAGATATAAACGTATAAATGAGCAGGATCATACTTTAAATTGAAAGAGGTTGAGGGTTGTAAATCATTAAGCTCACCCCTTTACTTTATCAGTTGTTTTATTCTATTCTGACGAAACTCCATTAAATGTTATTTGTTTTTTTAGTTTTAATGAAAACTAATAATTGACAGCTTGATTCCTCTTGCAAATATTAAATATTTATTATTCTTCACTATGTTTTAAATAGAAGATTAAATAGAATGAGAGTATGTGTCTAACAATTATTTGTAATAAGTAAAATAATTTTTTTCGGCTTCTCTTTTAATAATTATAAACCAATTTTATGGTTTCTTCAAATTATGATCTGAAATATTTGAAACAATTTCCTAATTGCTAATAATAAAGCATCTTTTTGCAAACAAACTTTAGAGTCTAGAAGGCAAAAATACACTTTAATGTAGTTTTTTTTAATATGTCCTTAATCTTGTTTTTATCTTTATTTTTTACGTTATTAATTAAAATGTTAATTGATTAGAAAACTTATTTAAAGTAACAAAAAAATACAAAGGTTCAAACAATATTAAAATAAATTTTTTTAATTATATATCAAATCATTTACATTGTATAATGTTATTGGGCTTCGGCTTGTCATACTTAAGTACTTGAAACGACTTGTCTAGTTAAATATTTTAATAATTCAATTTTCTGGATAGTATAAAACATTTCTTCTACAATTACTAATTTTATAAATGTCCATATTTGGGATTTTTATTTGAAAAAATAAATTCAGTTTTTTCGTTAGAAAAATATCAATATAGAGGTATAAAAAAATGTATTGGTATAGAAAAATATAATTTTTTTTAAAAATATGGGAATGACACTTTGAAAATTTATAGAGGAGCTTTGAGTCGATAATTAAACGCTTTAACAAAGATTGAAAAATTCTTGTTGCAATTTTTTCAAAATTTTTTCCAGAGCTGCTCAATGGTATAGTAAGTAAGCACCTCAAATTATTAATTGACTTTCAAATGAAATATAAAAAATAAAAAAGTATAAAGAAGAAATTACGTTATGTACAAAATTTCCTCATGTTTTTTTCTTAATGAATTATTTTTTGGAGCTTACATTGCATACAAACAACCGTGGAAATTTTAAAACACGTTAATGTGGCTTTTCTTACTCTGAATAATTTTCTGCTTTGTATCTCCTCACCGTAAGATAAATAATCATTTTCTTTCCACACATAAGTTTTCGGACAAAATATTTTAAACACCTTTAGATTTGTTACCCAATTTACTCTATATATAACTAATAATCTTATATTCATCAATTGATCAGTTCTGTATAAACGTGTAGCTTTCTGAAGAAATAAGAGGATTACTGGCGATCGGATATGTTGTGCCTATCCAGTTCTAGTATCACGGAAGAGAAACCGTGAACTTTTAGTTTACGTCCAGTTGTAAGTTCGAAACCTTGCACTGCAAAATATCGATCTTGTGGAACCACTGAAGCAATATTTCTATAAAAATTAATACACATGTGACCGCGGAGCCTACGGTCATTTAAATAAGGTCATGGTAGTCTAATGGGTACGGTCATGAAGTCTTTATCTCTATAAAAGATCCGATTTATTACGTATATAAATACGTATATTTGTTTTAATAAGTCACCGCAGTTGAATTTTAATATATAATTATTTTAAGAATATTATATATATATATATATATTGTTAGAGTAAATATTATTTAAATACAATTTTCGGCCAGAAAAATAAGACGTAATTACATATTTACCAAGCAAACTGTGCTTTTAAGAAAAATGCATTTCTGCTTTTAATGTTCTGCCTATATATAGGCTACGAATTCAAAACCTTTGCTGAGCTAATATTTTTCAGACACATAAATTAGAAGTGGTTTTATTCGTTAATTTTATAAAAATTTAGAGAAAATTTTTAAAATAACCCGTTAATACTGTAATATATCTTAACCCCAAAACTTAATTTTTTTTATAATATTGCTGTGTTTTATTTTTCTAAAAATTGCTCTCTTAAAGATTGTGCAAATTAAAAACTCTCTTAAAAAAGTCACATAAATTTCTTCATTCGTAAATAGGTTTAAAATATATTCCTTTCTGATTTATTTGCTAGTAATAAACGACAAAGTTTGCTAAAAAAATTATTTTAATAAATTTAAAAAATAATAAAAATGTTTTACACAATTTTCAGATCTTGAATGTGGATGAATTGAGAAAATATCTTGTGTGAGACTCGTCTGCAGCTTTCAACCGGCATCGATCTGCAAAATCACAAAATATTAACAAAAAGTTATTGTGCGTTTACACTCACAGATATAAAAAAAAACTCCAGGACCGATGGCTAATGGGCGAGAAGACACAAAGCATGCGTGTGATACGTGTCACAGAACATTTGAATTCCGGAGACGCTACTTAAAACACTTGGATGTGCATAAAAAATCATTATTCTACGAATGTCCAAAATGTGTAGCTGCCTTCAATTCCGAAATTGAGCTATCCATCCATATCAGAACTCATGCAGAAGATTCAAATTTTAGGTGTTCGTATTGCAGTATATCATTCAGTTCAACTTATTTGCGTCATTTACACGAAAACGAGCACATAAGACAAAAAGGATTAATTTGCGAAGTGTGCCATATAAATATTCCCTCAAAACTGTCACTACAACGACATCTACTTTTACATGAAGCAAAAGAATCTACTAAATCTGATGTAATCAATGAAGAATCTGCAGAGGAAAAGCTACAAGGAACACCTCCTCATCACCACCAGGGAAGGAAACAATTCATTTGTAAAATATGTGGGAAAAACTTTGTTAACAAATCTAGACTTAAAAGGCATCATGTTACGCATTCGGGAGAAAATCGAAATAAATCCGAAATTTCTGGACAAATGTTTTTAAAAAAATTAAATCTTAAAGGGCATCAACTGCTTCATTCAGGAGACAAACATTATGTATGTGAATATTGCAGAAAATTATTCTCTCATAAAGGAAATTTTAAAAGGCACCATCGTATTCATACGGGAGAAGATCCTCATAAATGCATCTATTGTGGGAAATGTTTTTCGACCCCTGGTAACAGAAACCGGCATTGTCAAACTCAACATGAAAGAGTTCACTGAGAGAAATATCTCGAAGCAAACATTTTTTTTTTCACTTAATATAATTTGGAATGAACAATATTCCTTTCCACATAACTTTTTAAAAACCATTATTGTTTGTTAAAATCATGAATTATGGATATATCAAATGTTCTTAATCGTAATGCTTTAATCACAAGAATATATGTAGCATTTTTATTAGTAAATATAACTTGCTTGTAAGTAATTTTTAATTCATAACTTAAGAGATTATGTATTGTAAAATAACTTTCCTAAAAAATAAATGTATCGACTTTGATTTTTTGTTTTTAATTTTAAGTGTTTGTCTAACAACAAAAATACACCGTATTTCTTTCTCATCATTTATTTTATCCTAATCTTTAGAGACTCCATCAAATCGTGACACTGTATCAACAATAATAATATTTTCACATTTAATGTATTTACTATTTGTAAAAATTTGCAGAGTTGTAAAAATCCTAGGGAATGTCTAAGGTATGGGCTTTTAAATTTTGACGAAAACTAACAATCGATAGCTTGATCCCTGTTGCAAACACCAAATATTTATTATTCTTCATTTTTCTTATATTATTATTCTTATATTTTTGCTTTAAGTAATATTTCTTTTAGATTCATTTAATAACTTTAAATAAATTTTATGGTCTCTTTAAATTATCATCTCAAGTCTGAAAATTTTTCCCTAATTGTTAATAATAAAGAATATGTTCGTAAAGAAACTTCTAGAAAATGTAGAAGGGTCTAGGTGAGAAAAGAGAGAGATAGAGAGTAATGTGGTTTTTTGAATATATACTGAATTATTTCTTATCATCTTTATTTCTTAAGTTAATATTTAAAATGTATTCAAAATGTGGGAATTTTAGAAAAAATAATCCTTCATGATAATAAAAAAAAATAAGTAAAATAGAGTGTATATTAAAAAGAAATTTTCAATTCTGTAATCCCAATTATCAATTTATATCATAATTGGGCTTCAACCTTTCGTATTAAAGTACTTAAAACGACTTTTCTAGTTAAATATTCCAAAAATTCAATTTGCTGCATAGCGCAAAACTCTTTTTCTTAAATTATTCATTTTATACCACCATATTTGGGTTTTATAGAAAAAAAGTAAATTCAATTTTTTAATAGAAAAAATATCAAAATAGGTATATAGAAAAATGTCAATTTCTTTAAACATATGGGAACAGCACTTTAAAAATGTATTGAGCATTTTTGAGTCGATAATTAATAGGACTTATTAAATATCTCGAAGCAAACATGTTTTTTTTCACTTCAAAATAATATTGATAGCACAATATTTTTTTCCACAAATTTTTATAAACCATTATTGTCTGTTAAAATCATGAATTTTGGATATTTCAAATGTTTTTAATCGTAATGCTATAATCGTAAGAATAGATGTAGCAATTTATATTATTATGTAAAACGTAATTGTAAAAAATCTTTAATTCCTAACAGAGGAGACTGCATTATAAAATAACTTTCCCCATAAATAATAAGCTTAAAAAAAATTTATCCATTGTGATAATGCGTTTTTATTTTTAAGTTTTTATCTAACAATACAACGATTTTCTGGCTTTTATTTGATCCATTTTTAAAAATATTGCTAAAACAATGTTTAATAATTATTTAGAATGAATCACAAATCTTTTTATACTTTGTGCAGTCTTTGAGATATATTTTGTATTTTTTTATACCTGTGAGGAAATATTTAGTTTGTAAAAAAAATAGTAAATTAAGTTAGATCTAAAATATAAAATTTGAATAAAAATATCAAAATTGTATATTTTTTTTAAATCAATAATAGTGGCAATGAAAAGACAAAAAATTAACCTATCGTTTTTGGGATCATTTAATACGTTCGAAGATATCTCGGTATTTTTACAGTTAAAATACCGAGGCTTTCAAAGATTTGCTTTGTATGGAATATATTTTTTGCAAATTATATTTCTCATAATGTCGGATTCCGCAAAATTTTACTTTCCTTAGTGTTTAATGTCTGTATCTGTAAAACAGTTATGAGATCCTGTTGTTATAATATATTTTGACCTGATATACACTCATGTCCATAAATGAAGGTTAATGAAGTTCACTCAAAGAAAGAGACAGAAGTAAAATAAATTTGACTTATGTGTAAAGTCTATTTATTAAACAAAAGGTAAAGAGCAAAATGATGCTATATGTTTGACATAATTAATAAAAATTTCAATTTTCACTCCCTGGAGCAAATTTCAAAAAATAACCTACTTACAAAAAACAGTATAACATGGTTTGTATGACGGTTAATACGGAGTATATCTCCCGGAAGATGCAACACAGGCCTTACAACGCCTACTCATGCTGAGTATCAAATTATCAATCTGGTCTTGGGGAATATTACACCATGCATCAAGCTATGCCATCCGAAGTTCCGGTAGACAGGTATAGGGGGTTGATGGGCTGCAATTCGTCGGCCAAGCATACCCCACATATGCTCTATTGGATCCAAGTCCGTTGAGTATGCTGGCCAATCCATACGGGTGATATCCTCCGATTGAAGGCATTCGTCTAATATGTTTGCACGGTGAGGACGGGCGTTGTCATCCATAAACAGAAATTCAGCTCCCATGGCGCCCCGAAACAAACGTACATGTTGTTCCAGAATGACATCCCGATAGATGTGGCCTGTCATGGTTATACTCTGAACATGCAGGTCAGTTCTGGAACCAAGAATAATTCCTCCCCAAACGAGCCTTCCTGCACCACCGCAACGGTGTCGTTTAATTGTGTTCTCTTGGTGGTAACGGGTACCTAGCGCTCTAAATCTGAAAGTCCGGCGCGAATCAGACTGCAATCTATACCTGGACTCGTCGGAAAACATCACACAAGACCACTGTTGCGGTGTCCACAATGCATGTTCTCTACTCCAGGTTAATCGCAGGCGACAGTGAGTTGCGGTAAATGGAACACATCTGACAGGCCTACGAGCATATAGACCAATGTGCCCTAAGCGTCTCTACACGGTCTACCTTGAAACTTTTGTACCGGTAGCTGAAGAGAGCTGACGAGATAGGTCTGATACTGTGCTCCGTCTGTTTCTTTTGGCAGTAACTGCCAAATACCGGTTTTCATTCGGAGTTGTAACTCGGGGTCAACCTGTGCTGTAACATATACTCACATTACCATCATCTTGTAATCATTGCCAAAGCCTGGAGATGACACTCTGGGCGATTCCAAGTTCCTCGGATACTTCTATCTGGGTACGTCCACATTCCAGTCGTACGATAATTCTACCACTTAAAAATCATCCAAATGCTTCCTTTGTGCCATAACTATGCGGTTATTGCACTGAAAGGCTTTTAAAGCGCTTGTGAACAAGTTTACTTCATTGCCACCATTCCTTATATACCCCTCTCTTACACTCTCGTCATTGTGACGTACTATCCGCGCCATCTGGTGGTTTCCTGTAATTTGCATATTCTTCTTCAAGATGTGTATGATAAATCAACAGGTGAAATTTTTATTTTAGAGTTCAATTTTTGTCTGATTCTGAATTATCCTTAACTTTTGGACATGAGTATAATAGTATTTTTTTAAAAATTTTGTTTGAATACTACAAATTTTTTTACTTTACATTAAAATAGGTATAGCACATAAAAATTATTTATAATTCACAAATATAATACCTTATTTTGATTATCTAGATATTTTGTTTTGATGGGGGCATATTTCTTTACACACATAATAGTTGTTTTACAATAATATTACTGTAAATACCTGTATTTGAGGAAATTTTTTCTATCGTTATGTTAAATTAAAGATGCATTGCTTTGAGAAATTCGGTCTCTTTCTGCAAATTCTCAATCAGTTTCGATTTCTAAATATTGTATTTGATTACCTAGTTCATGTTTGACATCCTAATAATTTCCTTATAGACAAATATGCTATTTGGTAGTTTTAGAAATAATTTTTTTTATTGTCATATTAAGTTGAAAAATAGAACAATCTGTACAAAGAAAGGAATTTGGAGCCCAAAAGGTAATGCTGAAATAACTGCAAATGCTTCAATAACTATTGATATTTTCAACTCATAGTTAGAATACTTTTTTCGTTGAATTGTCGTCTTGTTTACACATACAATATATATGGAGGACTTTGCTATTACTACTTTTCCGAAATAAAATTAGTCCAAACTGGTATCTACGTGAAAAATAATTCCTAGCCCCTTTGTTGAATATATGCAAAACTAGTTCATGTAATATATAGTCTCTGTTTGGAACTTAAAATACTGCTTTTTCTTCTGAACCGAATCTAAAAGGTTTTGTTCCACAAAAAAAGACTGTTAATGGTTTTGGTAAAATCTGAAATTTCTCTGTCTTTTCGGTACTACGAAAATAGACCAATAAAACACTGTACCTTCTTAATTGCTTCGGTTCTCACTAATTCTATGTAGATAACGTTTTCGATGCTCTCTTATGCTGTTCTCTGTGCCAAGACTAAAACTATTCTGTATTTTCAAGTTGAGGAAAAAATTTCTTTTAATTAAGCTCATAAGCCAAATTTCGAGACGAAGTCAGTATCATACCTTTCAGCGACATTGCTTCGTCAAAAACAGCCAATCTAATTAAATCATCTTCCTTACTTACTGTTCTTCCATTATTAAAAAAGTTTCATAAGTACATAAGAAATGTATATTTGAACCTTTGTTTGTGTGTGTTTGATAAACCAAAATTACTTAAAAATTTCGTCTTCAGATTCACTTGGAACTTTTGAAGAGTAAACGTTTTGAGTCGTGCGACTAGGAAAATTAACTATTCGTATCTGATTTTTATGGGTACTTCAAATGTCAAAAACTAAACACATTTTTCACAAAGTTCTTTAGTATATGAGTTTCATTAGCAATATCGGAAGGTATATGAGAGTAGAACACACTTGAATTATTTACTAGAATTTTCTTTTTGAAAGATAAGGTTTGATTGAGCAGATGATAGAATATGCAATTTTTAAACAGTGTGAAGGTTTAAACCTTTTGTTTTTTCAATTAGGTAACATAAAATGGTTTATGCAATAACGAGTATAACCTGCAAGTATATGCTGGAAATGTTTCGCCAAAGAAGAATTTCATTTCTTTAATTTAAGCCGTTTATAGTGTAGTCATGCCGAAATGGATGAGAAAGCTTGATGGTGGATGCATCTTCCTTTATCATTTTATATAGAATCTATTAAAAAACTGCAGCACAAATAACACCTACACAAAACTATTATATATAAGGAAAATACGAACAGCTTTCATTGAGATTATCACGCAGCTTAACTCTTCCAGAATATTCCGTTCACCAAAGTACGCACTGCGCCTTTTGCTCTGACGTCCACATCTTTACTAATGATGTCTGCGATTGCCGAAAAATGAGCACACGTACATCCATTTGGACTAGACCCAAAAAATTTAGGGAGTGATTTCCAATCCTTAAATCAACAGTTTATTACATTCCCTTGGGTATTTCTGTAATAATAAGCCATAATTTTTGGATACTTTAAGCCCGGACATCCTGTACATCTGTGTAAAAACTGCAGAACCAAAATGTTATGAACACCTGCTTAAACATTTCGCGACGTGCGTGTCCTATGAGCAAACCTTTTATTGGGTGGTAGGCCGTTCAATGGACTTTCCCACGGGAATGCTCAATCCTGTAGAACACATACAAAAAGGCATTTACCAGTGCGTCATCCAGCTGCCGTTAACATTCAGAGTAGATATATATGTGACACAATGGTATATTAAAGGTTTTATGTTCATCAATATGTCATCTCGAAATGGTTAATAACTTGTTGCATTTCCTATGATCATCAAAAAAGAACTACTTTGTCATGGCACGGATTCCCCAAATTCTCGATGGATAACTAGAAAAGGTTGTAATAAATATTCAAGCAATGGTCTTGAAAATTTGAGATAATCCCTCATAGAGGTGTTTGATCTTTGAGATGTTTTTCTGAAAAAGCTGAAATTGCTTTATTGGATAAAGGCTAATGGACAATCCTTCTTCTGTTTGTTAATTTTTTTTTGCTGGGAGTTGAAATCAGGGCTTCGAACCGTAATTTTTTTTGTTCCGGTTTTCGTTCCGGTTCAACTAAAAAATTAATATCGGTTCAGTTCCGGTTTTCGTTCCGACCAAAATAACGGTTTTTTCTGGTTTTCGGTTCAGTTCCGGTTCGAAGCCCTGGCCAGCCCGATTCATTTGGGGGCGGAGTAATGGATGATGACATCAATGATTGACGTAAAAATCGCCTAATGAAATACTACTATTACGAAACATTTGAATCGCCACCATTACCAAACACCCATTTGATGCGCAGAAGATTTGATAGATGCTTCATGCTACGTCACTTAGGGCCTCTTCTGTCTATTTACTCCTCCCTGATCTAAACAGTCTATACAAACATTCGTGGATGATCGCATGCTGAGATGTGAAAAATAAAATATAACTCGATATTTTTCTTAAAAAATCATCTATACTTCTAGTTTAACCAACTGAATTAAATATGTCTTCTACAAGTAGTTTCATGCGAAACTGAAACAGAAAAATACTAGTGAATATCAAAATAGGAAATCGAGAAGCAGTATAGATATAATGATAATTATAAAGTTGACGTTAAATTAGAAAATATTGATAAGTTGGTAACAGTAAAAAAATGACTGAAAGATATATCGAACCGAAATAAACCGATATTTTTTTCGGTTCAGTTCCGGTTTTCATTCCGACCAAAATAACGGTTTTTTCCGGTTTTCGGTTTTTGGTTCAGTTCCGGTTCTAAGCCCTGGTTGAAATACATCTGAGGGATGCCATGCACCTTAGTAGAGATCTTATTTCATTCAATCCTCAATGTATCTGGAATAAACTTTGAAAATATATCAATGGGAATCCAAACCACTCAGATCCTTGCGCATAAAACTAGGTTACGAACTTTTGAAAGAACACCTGCGAAGATGTTTTCAGTGTACCATTCACATGTCTCGTTCATTTTGACTCAGGATTGAAGAAATATCAGAGATACAACGGCCCTTTCAAGGCGAAAAACGAAGAGAAACATTACCAGAAACTTGGAAAAGGAGGAACTTTTCGCTATGGTCATGGCGACAACAAAAGAATATTAAAATTTTGTAATGCATTACTCGAAAAGTCCTTGTCCATCTAACATTGTAAGGGGATTTGTAAAGACTGCAACAAGGCATCTTAAAATTCAAAAATTGGTGACACAGGTGATCCCTAACCATTTTTTGATTTGTTTCGAGTAAATATCTAATTTTTTGTGTTTTTATTTTAAATATTTTTGTATGACAAATATACTGTAATGTCTAATATCACCAATAAAATGATCATGTGATCTTTAAACGTAAGTATGACGGGATAAATCCGAGAGATGCCTTGCGTCTATGGATGGAAATTTTTGAAGCGCGCCTAGTGCAGAGTTAATGGAAAAGTATTCGTCATACAGGAAAAATAAAGAATTTTAAATTAAGGGGGTACGCCCATGTGGCGGCTTCTATTTAAGCATTTTTAGAGAATGTTTGACAACCAGTAAAAAGATAGATCTTTAAGATTTTATCATTCATTTATATGCATTTTAAGAGTATGTATAAATTACTTAACCAAAAATATGCAATAGATCGGGAGTTATCGCACTGTGAACACACTCGCCTCAAACAAATGGAGGCTCAGTATCCTGACGATTCAAACTGATTAGCTTATCTAAAATAAAAGAAAAATTATCGGTGCTTTAATCTGTAAGCTTAAATGCTCAGAATGGACGCTACTCAATTGAAAGTATCAGGAATTGGGTTTCCCCAACTTCCGCGGCCGTGGTTTCCGAGTGGTCTAGGCATCGGATCATGGCTAGCGTGTCATGAGTTCGATCCTAGTACCACAAAAGACCCGCCGTGTAGGGGTGCGATGCACGTTAAATCTGTCAAGAGCTCAAACGTCCTCCCGTTGTCGTGGTGTGGTAGTTAGGAGAGGGGGTGCCAGCTCAGGTGTTGTCTGCGTCACTTGACCATGGTTCAAATTTACGCGAATGCCCTCGTGTAGCTGAACAGTGGGACGTTAATATTCATTCACTCTCTCATTCCCCAACTTACTGTTACGTATTTCCGTCCCTTTTCACGAAATCACTCCCACAAATCTCCACCAACCGAGAGGAAAGATGTTACACGTCAAAAATCCTCAAGGTCATAGAAACCTTTCAGCATTTGTTTTTTCAATTGTTTCTTTCCGTTGCTCAAAAATTAAGAAAATGGTTGACAAAAGGAAGAATTTTATATGGAAAACTGAAAACGTATGTGATGTAAAATGTTATGATGCGAATTTGATTTGGACCGCGAAGTTAAGATGGAATTGAATGTAAGTCATAACTCGCGAAATGGTTGTTTGGATGGAAAACCGGTTTTCGATGCCAATGACACCAGTAGGCTAAACGACAATAAATGTAGTTTGCGAATTTTTTTTTTTAAATTTTAATATTCTTTTGAGGGTTTGGTTTTTAAGTTAAAGATTTCCAAATTATCCTCATCGATGACAAACAACGGTTATTTTTAAGCAAAAAAGGCAAACAAGTGCTGCGTAAATTATTTATTTTAAAAAAGGTATTAGATGAAAACAAAAACTTTTTTACAATAGGTAATTTTTAAGAAACTTTTCCATTTTTTGGATTGGATACGAATATGGACGTTTGACCAATGGAAATAAAGTTTCATATGGTTATTTTTATAAATTACGAAAATATTAAAATAGTAATTAAAATGCTGAGAAGTTTTTGAAAAATTGAAAAAAAAATTGACATTTAATATTTTAAATCACTTATTCTAAAAGTACAAAGTATTGACTAATTTAGTACAGAGCGTTGATTCGTTACATTCTTAAAAAATTTGTAGAGATGGATGAACAATGTTTTTCGTAAAAACGCATTAATATTGACTCATTTCAGAAAAAAATCATAAAAAATTGAAATTATCTTTATTTTGTTAATAAATTATACCATATCGGTGAAATAAATGATCTTTCAGATTCTGTTATTTTTTTGTGTGATTTCGGAAAGAAAAGAATGATCGCATTTTTAAAAATGAAGATTTAAAGCCCTATCTTTTTTCTGTGGTCAATGATTTGGCGTATGTGCAGAAGCGAGCGTAACACTATTTGTTAATTTTTTATAAATTTCACTCCTAAAAAAATTTAATATAGGGGGCATTGTATGAAAATCGATTCTTAATGAGTATAATTTCGAATAATACTATGGAATACCTTCCAATGTGTTTTGAGGAATCTATATAAAACCGAATTATAATATATGTACATCTAAGTTTATTTCTTAAAAAGTTCTAATGAGTCGACAAATACAGATTAAGTTAGTTTTAGATGTTTGAATGCTGTAATGTTAAACTTAATTATTTCTTAATATATACAATAAGCATTTCAAATATATATATATTTTTTTAAAATCACCAATTCCTGCATTTATTACAATAAACGCAAACCAAAGGATTATATTGAAATTTATTCCTTTTATCTAATAAACACGTATAATTAGAGTAGAGCGTTTCTCGACTTTTGATTTGTATAAGGAGTGTAATTTATTTAAAGTAATTAGTTCAATTGACCAATACTTCTTGTGTATCCCTTCAAAGTACAGCGTTAAAAAGCAATCGAACCAAATAAAATTTCCTATGTAAGTTTTGTTGTGAACCTTAAAGTTCAGATGACAAGATCTGTACCTGAACTACCACTTCTCTTTCCACATCTTCGCAACGACTTAGGCCAGCGAATGCAGTAATATGCATCCCAACTAATCCCAATCAGATACAATAATCTAACTATATGTGTACAGGGCCTGTAACTTATAGATCACATATGGGAATAGAATAACTAGCCCAAAAATATAATACTTGTTCCTTATAAGAAGAGACCAATAAATAAGAAAATAGAAAAATAAGTAAATAGCAAAGTATCAAAAGATGAAATTGTAGCAATCCACTGTACGTGTTTTAATTGAAGACGCAATGGGCTATTTTTTGCACGGAAAAACACATATAAAATTGCTATTTTTAGTAGTCCAATTTATACTATGAAGATCCCAGGAACAGTTCTTACGATATTCTGTTGCACCGTATTGAAGCAATCCCGATAACTGGTTGAACTGTTTGCGGTGATCTCCACCATAGGACCCTTTTCCTGTTAAGGAACTAGTGACGTCTCAACGGTCAAGTATTTTCGAGTAGAAATGTATGCCAGACTGGACATCCAAACGCTTATGTTCTAAAACAAACTGAAAGAGAGACGCTCTTCTCACACCTATCATGTGCTTCAAATTCCACCGTTTGTGGCGGAGCAGGATCAATTGTGGAATAATAATCGCGCCAACTTTCAAACAGAGAAGTGATTATGCTCAGGGGTCCATTTTGGGCCATGACGTATTCCAACAATAGAAACAAAATGAAATCCTGAGACTGTCTCGAGGTGCTAAGGAACTTCAAAGGTGCTAGAGACATTTCTACAAATTTTAACACTCTACTATTTCCCTACACACTCCAAAGTACTTTTTCCTTCTATCTGACACGTTGTTGGCCATCTCAAGAGTTCGAACATAGTACCGCTGAACACCCGCCGTGTAAAGGCGCAATGCACGTTAAATATCATCGCAGTGAGGACCTGCTTCGTCGCAAGTTCTTCATTTAGACTAAGATGCTGCAAGAACATTAAATGATTTATTTAAATGAGGCGATTCTTACTCATTCAAAATTCAGACGAAGAAAATAGTAATTAGAAGTCGAAAATTAAGGATATGACACATTTATTTGTTCAGGTTTTGTTTAAAAGTTAAACACACAAAATTATGTATACTACAACTTAAGAAAGGTTCGTATATTTATAGTCAAAGCAAGATTATCATCATTATTAGTGAGTGAGTGAGTATTAACGTCCTCTTATTTAGCTACACTAGGGGTTTAGGCGACGGACCTCGTAATTTTGAAGCACGGTCAAATGACGAGGAAGACTCCTGAGCAGTCATCACTCTCTTCTGAGTTCCACACCACAACAACGGCAGATCATTTACACATTCACAAATTAAATGTGCATCAGCCCCTCTGCATGTTAGGTCTTCAGCAGTACTAGGCTCGAACTCATACGTCAGCTACGAGGCCGTTACCGTGACCACTAGTTTACTGCGGCCACTGGTCTTGTGTTTCAAAGATCGTCTTGCAATCCCGGCTGTGAGCATGTAACTATGAATACTTACTATTTCGGTTTTCTGCATTCGCCTGGATTTAGGTTTAAAATATAATTATGTAATAGGTTTACTTATAAATATATCATTCAGTTCCCAAAAGAGTGGCGCGAATTAGACAATGTACTAAGGTATCATTGATTTTATAGTTAAAAAGAAATATATCTTAAAAATTTCTAAGTGATTTTAATGAAAAATTTGAGCTGGAGGTCTTAAGAACATCCCGAGATTTGTAGTTTTTTCATCATCTAAGAATTTGGTTGTATAGGATAATTGCTATTCAAATTGATTTCGATTAATAAAATTTTAAAATTTTTATGTCCCCTTTGGCCAGATAATTCTTAATGAGTACTTATATTAAATTTATCACTTTTTAACCTTAAGACATATTTTTTAAAAGAGACATGTAATTTTTATCGAACGAGTTGGAGAGAGGGAGTGCGATTCATAAAATTTCTGTTTCTTGAAAAATTAGTTTAGTTCTACAATGTAAGTGTGCAGTGTACCAAAAAACCGTCAAATGTAATTAGTCAACCCTTCAGTCTCCTGTTTTATCGATTAACCACTTATGACGCAGAAGATCATCCAAATTCATTTGAAAATAAGTATTTTAAGTTGTAAGAATTGTGTAGTCTTTGATGATTAAAAGTCAAAGCTTTTCAAGATAATTTGACACGTTCAAATTTAATGTGATATAAAATGGTAATTTTTGACATAAGACATGAGATCTTTATCAGTAGTAACATATGTAGAGCACTTTTTAAAGTTTAATTTTTTTAAAAAAATTGTCATATAGTAGATATTAAGGTTATTTATCTTCTACGTAAAGGCCACATGGTAGCTAAGTTGTCAAGGTATCTGATCGGGGAGGGTGTGCCTTGAGTTCGAGCCTAATACCACTAAGTCCCACCATGTAGGGGCGCGATGCACATTAAATCAACCGTCTTTCTTTTGGTATGGTGTGGTAGTTAGGAGACAGGCTACCAGTTTACGTGTCGTCCTCGTCACTTGACCATGGTTCTAATTTATGACGTCTGTTGCCAAACGCACTCTAGTAGCTGAACATTGTGACGTAAATATTTACTCTCTAGTACGTGAAAGGGGTTTTACACATTGCTGCCACATGCGATAAATGTAATTAATAAGATTCAAAGATTCTTCTTTTTAAAAAAAAGCATATTCCTTTGAATTAGATTAATTCTTTTAAATTAAAAAGGTCTGAAATTTAAGTTAAAAGTTTAAATTTATTCAAGGTCAAATCAAAGAATGCTTAGGATCTCTCACACACAATTTATCTTTCAGTTCGGTGTAATTAAAGAAAATAAATTTAATTCATAACAAGTTTCATACATTAATTCCTTAGTAATCCTGGAGCCAAAAATTTAAAACATCCAAACTAAAAGACCGAGAATAGAAAAGACTTCAGGGTATTGTCGCAGATTGAATTCTTAATAACATAAAAAGAGCTGACAACTCAACACTGCGCAAAACTCCATATACATGCATGTTTGTTAATCACATCTCTCAAAACAATTCAGTAATTGAAAAGAGTCATCGGGGTTCACAGTGCAGTAAGTCTTCAATTTTGTCATACTATACAAAGAACTCTATAACACCAAATATAGTTTATTCTTTTATATTTTGCGTATAATTAGATATTAACGCTTTAACTGCCAAGTTTTTTAACGATTTGGTTGTATATTGTCAAATTTTTTTAGTACAAAAATCAAATGTTTAGTACAAAATAAAATATACGCGGTAGTTAAAAATTGAAATTTTGAATTACAAACATGGAAAATTTTGTGTTTTTGTTGCAACTGTTTATTCGATTGAGATAGCTACCATACAGCAACGCCATGGTAAAGTTGGTTTCTAGTGGAGCTTTGTTCTTTCAAAACAATGCAAGTATATAGAAATGAATTCATATTAGTTTTAGAGTTACTCAGTTTTTTGTTCTATAAATGGAAACCCTTTTCCTAGCAGAAACCAACTATGCAATCCCTACACCGGAAACGTGTTTCATGTTTAATTTTTTCAATGTCCTGTAGGCTTAGGTTTTCTAATGAGTACGGATAACTTAGGCTGCAAAATCTCGTACAGTAAAACTGCAGGTGGTCAGCCAATAATCGTTTGTCCAGAAACTGCATCATCATATTCATGTAAAAGATCTTCTATAACTTGGGTATGAAATGCTATAAATATAATAAGTCTCTGAACTACATTTTTATAGCGAAAATATAATTTCTTAAGTACCTTGTTAAGGTAATGTATAAATTTATTTTCAGAATATATTTTCTCGCGTTTTAGGATAATTAGCTGGAAGGATATTACTTGATGACATCGATCTACACCTCTCATGATTAGATTGTAGTAGTAAGCAATCTTCACAGCTAGTATATCTTTATTTTTTCTTAGATAGATGCTAGAAATATCAGGAGTACTACTCATCAAACACCATATATTGAATTGAGTCCAAGTTAAATTTTCTCGATATAGATGCGGTTTTGACAAAAAGTTGAAGACAAATTAAATTTCTCCCAAAATGCATTTGAGTGTAACAATAAAATTTACTTAAATGATTTTCCTGTATATACATAAAAGTGAAATTTCGGAGATCAATGGCCATGTTCGAGATTATGTCGAACACGCCAATAAAAACGTTAATAGTAGAAACTTTCGAATGTCATGTATATGTATATATATATATATATATATATATATATATATAATCAAACTCATGATGAAAGAGATTCATACATAGATAGGCGCAAAGCAGCCACATAAATGCATGAATTATGTTTGGAAGAATTTTATAAAATATTTTAATGAAAATAAAAACATAACAAGAAATAACTAATAAAAACATGAAGATCGAATCTAAACAAGATGTAAAAATGAAATACAAATAAGAACCTAGCGAGTCAAAAAGGAATTTCGGACTGAGATTCTGAGATAACCTCCTATTAACAGCACTACTCTCAAGAAACAGCACTTACTCTTAAAAAATCTATGTTAGAATCATCTAATAAATTTGATAACTTAACGCAGGCTTAATTAAATCTTTTATGTTTGGTCTGAATAAAACTGAAATTAAAATTATGATAGATATTTTAAGCAGATGTAAGTGTTTAGATTCACATGGTATGCATATGATTCGAGATCTTAATAATTCTCTAGTACTAAAAATGAATATCAAATTTGATGCAGTTGAAAATTACTCTACAGAATATTCTACCATGTTATTTATGAATAAATCTTTTAATAAAATTAATTTTTCAGGTATATTTCAGAAATATCAATCCTTTTTTTTCCTATTAAAAATATTATTATAAAAAAGGCTTTCAAATATAACAAAAAACTTGGCAAATATATTTTCAATTATAATCAAATTTTGGAGCTCCTATGTCCGGAGGCATGTAAATGCTATTTATATCGTGATTATTTCGATGATTACCATCAGCACGTTGTCACAGGAGACCGTGGCATAGTAAAAGATGATTTATTGAGAAATTTTAAGGAAAAGGTACTGGATCTTAGGATCACAAAAAATAAATCCATCGTTATAAAACAAATCACAAGAGATTTGGATACTTTCTACCTTAAAATGGCTATTAAATACGGAATGCTGATAGAAGCTTTCAATGAATTTAGATCTCTTGTATCAATAGAAATTGAAAAATTGGATTTCAAAGTTGAAAATTAAATAATGTATAAAGACCTTAAAGTATCGATAGATAATATTAAAAGGATTTCGTGATTATTTATGTTGATAAAGTCTCTGCTAATTATGCCATAATATGTAAATATTTTTATAGTAAATTCAGTGATCATATTTTAAAGAATAATGCATTTCAAAAGTCGATTCATAGCAATAGAGAAGATGATAATCGTCTTTTGGCCTTAAACAAAATATTGAATATTCATCTCAAAAATATTAAATACCCACGAATTTTTTTAACACAAAAATTTCACAAAAGTCCTATAAAATTCCGTAGCATTACTAATGGGTATAATACATATATAACGAAGTCTGGGGAGATTTTACAATCCCTTCTTCAAAATACTCTTGATAACTTACAACACACAGCAATAATTAAAAATAGCTTAGAGATTGCCAGAGTCACGAAGGATATGATAATTTCTTCCATGCGCGGCTTTGACTTTGAGGATCTTTTTAATTCTTTAGATATAGATGGTATGATTAGGGTTCTACATTTATTTTATGATAAATATAAATTACATCATTCAATGAAAAAGGTAAAATTTAATATTCTTGTTAATCTTGTATTACAAGAAAATTTCATTGCATTTGATCAGAATCTTTATAAACAGATCAGAGGATGAAACCTACCCCAGGGTGGCCCTGCTAGTAATTGTTTAGCTAACCCGCATTTACATTTTTTTGAAATTGATGATATTTTTAATGAATCTTTCTTACTTTATCGTTATATAGATGATATAGTAATTTTTGGTAAAAATAGTGAATTCAAACCAAATATTATGTTCTACCCTGTCTATCTCAACGTTCTTAAAACTAACTTTAACTCTAATATGGTTGAATTCTTGGATTTAGACTTGCATCTTATTGACAATAGAGTAGTCTGTAACATTTTTGACAAAAGAGATTCTTTTAGTTTCCATGTAATTAAAACTCCTGTATTGAACAGTAATTTGCATCTATCAATTTACAGAAATATTGCTTTGAATTTTTTACTTAGAAATGATAACTTAACTACCAACAAAATAGATAAATTTAATAATATCAAGAAATTCTTCCAATGTTGCTTAAATCATGGCTACCCTCTTAACTTCTTAAGAACTTATATACATCACAAATACATTAATCGTCTTGCTACTTCTGATTACAAAACCACCACACAACAATAGGATCACAAATTCAGCATATTAGTGTTTTTCCTGAGAAAATTCTGTTTGAACGCTCTTCACACAGTTTCCACACTCTTCTTAAAAATCTTATACATTGAAAAATTTCTACATTTTTTACAACCAACCAAATTTCTACATTTTTGACAACCAATCAAGTTATACCCTACCAAATTTGAGTGTCATCTCTCTTGGCGTCTATCCTTACAAGATGGTTTAAAGGATACGGTTAGGTGTATTATGGAATTTTATCACAATGAATAATAGCTTTCCATTGGTTTCAAGACTGTTGGATTTCTTGAAAAAAGCTCTGTGTGCAGAACTTTTGAAAAACCTTTTTTGAAGAATCCCTTTATTAGGTAATTCTTTTGGTATTTTTCTGCTTAAACATTTTAGGAGAATTTTTTGCTAAATAGTAGTCGGTAGTTCTTTCATACTTTCTGGGAAATTTTTTATAATTTTGATTTCTTATACTTTGAATTTTTATACTTTAAATTTCCTATTTTATTTTGGTTTTTCCTATCGAGTTGCAAAATGGGAAGGTAGGTGCCTTCAAACTAGTTTAATCCCATTTATTCGGTCCTAAGTCTGAAATTTTTTTTTGACTCGCTAGGCTCTTAGTTGTATTTCATTTTTTCTATATTGTTTAGATTCGATCTTCATGTTTTTATTAAGTTATTTCTTGTTATGTTCTTATTTTCATTAATATATTTTATAAATTTCTTCCAAATATATATATATAGATAAATATACTAGCGGACCCGCGCGGCCCGGCGTTGCACTGGCTTTTATCGAGGGTATAACTTAATCCCCATGTTAATTTCCTCCTTTATTTCTGACGCCAGCACTTCTGTGTGGGTGTGACACGTACGATGCGAGTGCATGGCCCGTGAGTGCGTATCATGGCTTTCTCGTTTAACATTTTCCCTTCTCTTGACAAAATTACCACTTCCAATATTATTTTTCGAAATTACTTTGACTTTCTTTGTTTCTTTCCTCTCCGCTTACCCCGGGGTTGCACGGGCTTTTACCGAGTGAATAACTTCATCCCTATGGGAATTTCCTGTTTCCCTTAGGACGATAGCACTTATGTGTGTGTGTGTATGCGCGCGATGTGAGTGATTTCTTTAACTATGTCAT
Source organism: Trichonephila clavata (assembly GCA_019973975.1). NCBI lineage: Eukaryota > Metazoa > Arthropoda > Arachnida > Araneae > Nephilidae > Trichonephila > Trichonephila clavata. The sequence continues at coordinate 11,935 of BMAO01037733.1, read as the reverse complement.
AAAAACTCCCTTTTTCGAAATTTGTTCTTAAGTTGGTGAAGTAATTAGGTGAGATCGATAAAAGCTCAGGTGTCGTCCTCATCACTTGACAGTGGCTTAAAATTTCGAAGTCCGTCGCCAAACACTCTCGAGTAGGTGAACAATGCACATTTATAAATCACTCACCCACTTTCCAATTCTTCCGTTGCAGTTTTTAGTCCTCGGAAACGAAACTGTAGCCTTTTTAAAAATAGTTGTATGTTCAAAAAAGGCAGAAAAGTAGAAATTTTTCAAACTACAAAATTTCACTACTATTTTAAATCTTGAAGTAAAATTGTGAGGATTTTTTGAAATGTTCGACATATGGGAATAAAGTTTCATGCAATTATCTTTTTTTAAAGAAGAAATCATTAAACGATTGATTTAAGTATTTTGAGTGTTTTATCAAAATTAGTTCAAAAAAGTTTTTGCCTTTTTATTTTTTAAATCACTGATTTGATACAGATAAATATTTTAAATGAATCTCATAAATGTATTGAATACATTCTTTCATCTTAATCTGACATCAATAATGATTTAATTTTGAAAATTATATAAAGAGAAAATGATGAAAATTCAAGCAAAAATAACTTTTTCAGTCGCATATTATTACTCGCCAAATTTGCTGATTTTCGCATGTTTAAGTCAGAACTTTTTGGTGTAACTCTTGAGTTAGATGTGAAGTTTCAAGTGAAACAGTTGAAAGCTACTTGGCGCGAAACCATTTTTCGACGCCAAGGCTTGGCAATTTGTAAAATCGCATATTTTTTATTAAAGTTTTTATTTTTTGGGCTTAATTTTTAAGTTAATGTTTTCAAACTTCACACATGAATTTCGAAAACAAAGAACTTTTAAATAAAAAAATGTACAAAAAATACTGTTTAGATTATTTCTTGCAATAACGTAATTTTACGAAAATCACAAAATGTTTTTTTAAATCCGTAATTTTTACGCAATTTTTTCAATCTTCGCACAGAAGTTTGATAACATTATTTTACAGACGCAACAAAAGTTTCGTATGATAATCTTAATAAATAACGAAGTTATTCAATGTTAAGTTAAAAAATTCGACAATTTTTCGAAAAATCTTTAAAAAAATTTTGGGGGTATTTTATCTTTTAAATGACTGGTTCTAAAAGAAAAAGGCTTGAAGTTATTTAGTGTAGAATATCGTTTTCATAACACGAAAAAAAATTCTTACGCAACGATTTCGAAATAATTTTCATAAAAGCGCATCAATTTTAACTATTTTTTAAAAAATCTTAACAAATAGAAAATATTATTATTTTGCAAAAAATATTATACTGAATCGTGGCGAAAGGAATGATCTTTCCGATTCTGTAATTATTTTTTGTCTGATTTAAAAAAACAAAAATCGGATGGTTGTTTAAATAACGTGGAGAATACCGAAAAATGTCACCCTCTGTTCATTCACGACGCTAGGCGGGAAAAATAACGCGCAGCGTTAAGACGATATGGTACCCTAAAAATCGTCAAACAATCGATTTTTTTTATTGGCTTATATGATACTTTTAATTCTTCTAAATGTGTCTGTAAAATTTCAGAGCTGTAGCTGTATTTTTTTATTGAGTTATTTACACATTTTTGCTGCATGACTGTGGACTAAACAAAGCTGCCACGCCCACTTTTCAGATCGTCTGCTAGAAAAGAGCCTGATAAATAAGGAACTAATTTTTTTTTTATTCCACGCTGACTAGTGTTTAAACTGAAATGAAATCATTGCTTTGTTTTGATTATACGAGAGTTATTCTACTGCGTTTTCTGTGAAGTTTTGTTCCTGCAAATTTAGTTATATTTTTGTACTCTTTGTTCTAAAGAGAGAGAAAAGTTGCTTTACGACAAGGAATTTGGCGTTTTGAAATAGTTTTCATTTAAAAATTTAATTTGATTTCTCCAAAAAGTTTAAAAGTGCAACATGCCTAGGCCTAAAAGACATACTAAATCTGCCACAATGAAAGCTACGAAGAGGTGGTTTCCAGATGATAAGACAAGTTCAAAAGTTTCTCAAAAAACTAACTTGAGGTGTGCAAAACTTGAAGAAGAATGCAAGAGTTGTTTTCGTTTGGATGAAAAATATACTGGTAAATCCAAATCTCCAACATACATCATTATTGATAAAAATGCATTAATGAATCTTTTTAAAAATACTCTATGTAATACTTGCAGAAATGCTTCTTTGCGAGTAAATTTTGGAAGAGCCTATGGATTTTGTGAAAATATTCAAGTTCTGTGTGATTCTTGCGCTGATATTATTATTGAAATGAAAACTTCTGAGCAGATTTGTAATGACAAAAATAGACTAAATCAGCCCTACGATATTAGTTTGCGAGCTACACAAGCCTTTTTGAGTTTCAGACGTGGATATCAAGCTCTTGAACAGTTCTGCATGTTTATGAATATGCATTTAATGTCCAGCAGAACTTTTAACACTTACAAAAAGATGTTGCATTCTTCATTTGTGAAAGCATCCAAGAAACATTTCCATCACATCAGAAGTGAAATTAAGCATACAATGCAGAAATAAGTGGTGTAACCAATATTGCTGTTTCCTTTGATGGTACTTGGTTGACCAGGGGGCATGCATCTCAGATTGGAGTTGTCTGTGTCATAGACATGCTGACTGGATATGTTGTTGATTTAAAGTGATATCTGAATGTTGTAAAGAGTGTGAAATAGCCAAAGGTGAACTTTAAAAAAAATTCAGCTGAGTATGATATTTGGTTTAACGGTCATAAAGATTATTGTAGTGCAAACCATTGTGGTTCTTCAGGTTCGATGGAAGTCCATGCAGCATCCGAATTGTGGTAGAGATCTGACAAGATTGGATTTAGATACACTACAGTACTTTCAGACGGTGATTCCAAAGCGTTTCAACATCTGACTGAATCAAAAGTCTATGGAGATGTTAAAATAAACAAAGAAGAGTGTGTGAACCATTGAGCAAGCGACTAGGAACAGCTCTCCGAATTATATCGAGAAGTTGAAAGCAAAAATTATTTTAAAAATTTATAATTTACTGAAGGAAGCAAAAAAAAAAACATTCTGACTAATAAAAAATAAAACGCACATTCACACCAGCATACCACACTCCTAAATATGACAGTACTACACCATACATATCATAATTAATTTAACAGTACTAAGTTAAGATCCAGTTTAATAATTGCCCATGATTCATAGGCTTATCATATATAAAAGTTTAGAAAATTTAATACTTATCTTGATAATCGGTACCGCTTATAAGCAAAGTTAAGTTATAGCCTTACGTCAAAGTAAACTCACTTCCAAAAGTTAAGCACAAAGATGTAAAATGCAAAAAAAATCAACAAATACTGCTTTGATTGACACAAATTTTGGCAATAAAGCAGCATATATATTTATACATAAAACAAAATCAATAATTATATACAGAAATGAAAACGATATTAAATTTTTGTAAGTTATCAGATAATGTCATACTGAGACTTAAACAGAATTATGTATAAAATGAACATAAACACCATAAAATGAAAAAAAGGACATTAATAGGGTATGTGATCTCCCCTCATCTGTATGCAAAGTTTACGCCTTCTGACAATGCTTTCAATTAGGTGGTCAAACACCGCAGAATTAAGCAATCGCCATTCTTCTTGTTGAGCAATTTCCATCTCAGTAAGAGTGGCTGGAGGTGGTAAACGTGAAGATACAACACGGTCGAGAGCATCCCAAAGATTTTCAATGTGATTAAGGTCGGGTGAATATCCCGTCCACGCCATAAGCGCAATCCCTTCCCTCTCCAGGTAGTCATCGACGATGTCGGTTCTATGGGGACGTGCGTTATCGTCCATTAAAACAAAAGTAGGGCCAACCGCTGAAGCGTACAATCGCACAATGGGTTCTAGGACTTCATCTCGATACCGGTCAGCCGTAACAGAACCCCGTTTAAAGATGTACAGGTCGGTACAGTATCCTAATGCAAACCATACCTGCCCAAACCTCCTTGCCCAAACCATAATGCTTCCGCATCAGATGCGTGATGTTCGGTGATATTTTGGGGCTGATTGCGTGTTCCTTGTTTACGCCATATCCTTATACGCTTGTCATTTGGCACCAGAGCAAATCTTGACTCATCAGGAAACATGACATTGCCCCAGTCAGACACGGTCCAAATGCCATCTTCCCGCGACCACTTTAATCGTGCCTCTCTTAATTGGACCGATAGAGGGGGAAAAAAACTCGAGGTACCCGGGCATACAATCCATTCATATGCAATCTTCGGCGTACAGTAGCTGCAGATATAGCCTTATCAATGGACGCTGTAACCATAGATGTGACACGTGTGGAGACCGCTCTGCGATTCCACTTAGCTACAATAGCAATATATCGATCTTCCGCGGGGGGAGGGGGGTTGTAACCCTTGGACGTCCGCCTACGGGCCTTTCGACAACTTTCTGTGCAGTTTGGAATTGTTTCCATAAACGTGAAATTACAGAATGATGGAACGCCGAAGAAAAGATCATTATCTGTGATCGACTTTCTCGCTTCAATGCGCCCCACAGCATGTCAGCGCTCAGAATCTTCCATTCATTTTCTGGAAGTCATCCAAACACGTATGACTTGAAAACAAATTGTCCGAAAGTTTTTTAAACACCTTCTATCAGCACTTACAATCTGCTTCTGTAACCCTTAATAAAGCTGACTTCTTATAAGCGACCGTTTTTGCATATTTCTTGACATGAAAGCATGATTGGCTGTTACCTACCATATTTGCATACTTCCATCTACCTCTGCAGCAAATTGCATCCTCTTCAATTCTGATTGACTTCCGGAAATTAGCATTTTCCTCTCCGTACTTAACTTTTGGAAGCGAGTGTATATTATTATTGAATTGAATACATTGCTATTGTATGTATGGGGACGGGAGGAAATTTATGATTGAAAATTACGTCTTCAGTAATGAAAGTTTGAGAAGCACTGGTTTACCATTTACAGCACGGGTTACCCCTTCGGTGACATGCCGATGAGAACACAGGGGTGGATTACCCATCAGGACCTTGAGTGCTGTTTGGAAGCAGTGTTATGTGAACTACCTACCGTTCTTGTACGATGCTAATGAAAATAATCCATATTCGGGCCAGTCGTTATGGGCTTTTGTTCCTGCCCTTTGTTGCTTGTAAATTGCAGAAGGAAGCACTGCTGCATATTCTCTTCTTACAGAAGAAAGTTTTTTCTGTTTATTTTCGGAATAATTCTGAGAGATGGTTGTTTTTCCAGCCAAATAGTGCCGTTGCTATAGATCTCTAATACGTTTGAGTCTCGTTGTAACGTTTCTCCGGTAACGTTGAGGGCAATCTATTGTGGAGATAGTGTGTTTTGTTAACGCGTGGCGTGTCGTTGCCGTTTTTGAACTACTAGTCGTGATTAATTGAGAATGTCTTAGTTTGAATCTCTATGGAATGAATGCACAATCAACCAGTATCGTTAAGCTGTGCTGCCATCTAAAGTTCAAATCTTCCGTCACCGTGCTTGGCTTGTCCAGCTCGATTGTTTCATTTTCCTGAGCATGCGCATTAGTAAGCCAAAAATCATGTTGTGGTGTGGTGTGTGTGTGTAATTTGGTATAATCGCGCATGTACTCAATCGTAGTGTTTATATTATTAAAATTATACTTGGCATTTTGTTACAAAATACATCTTAGTACTTAATAATTTTTAATTGCTAAGAAATAACACTGTGTGTTAGAGAGGAAATTCTGACAAGAAATAAGTTATAAGTGAATTTATGTTATGCGAACATGCACTTCTACTTTTAAGTATTTAACTAAATAGGGGAAGAATTCCCAGATTTTATTTAAATAATCCGTAGTAATAATGCCAAAAGAAGTCTCAATAAATATTTTGAAGTAATCACAAAAAACTGTTTTCTTTTTGAACTTTTCAACATTTTTGGAATTTTTTTCGAACTTTGTGTGAGAAGATGTTTTGTTTATAATTCTAAAAATAATCTTTGAAAATCTAAAATCAGGATAATATAAAATGTTTTAATTGACATTTCAGACACAAAATTGCACTTTTTGGAATATAACTCAGTGTTTTTAGTTTTTACTTTAGAGACTTACAAGAACTTTCTATTGCTGTTTACTTTATTTATAACTTATATTTATGTGAAAATCTGATTTAAAATATCATTTTCGTTTTATTATTGAATCTCTAAATACATTAAATCAGTGATTCCAAAAGTCGTCTGTACAGACCCGCAGGGTTCTATGACGACCTGCAAAAGGTCAACGCCAGTAAAAAAATAATTTGGGGGTCCAGGAGATGCAAATGGGGGTCTATGATAGTGGCTCTCATTAAACCCGATCGGGACTTAAATCTTTAAAAAACAATTTGATCTGATGGAAAAACCAAATTTTACCAGTTGAACTGATTTATTAACTAAATTTAGTTAGGTTAATTTGTGCTTACTAGGTAACAGCATACATTTTATCAAGACAAGGACCATTTCAGCATTTCTTCCCAGAATTAAGCTATAGAAGTATAATATTGGATGTCGCGAATATTCTCAATTTGTCACAGGCAATCTGTCAGGACATTTTAACATACGTTCAACATTTAAAAGCCTTTTTCTCAGATTTTGAAATTAGGTTAGAGATTGCTTTTTTTATAGTAATACCACATTAGGCAATGAATTCATATAGTCACATTGAAAAAAGTTCATATTACAATAGGAACTGATCAGAATAGGCCCTAACGAAAATCCTAAAATAAAGCTTAGAAACGGATGTCAGCAATATCAGCTTTAAAAAAACTTGTTACTTATGGCGAATTACAGAATTTTAAGAAAAAATTTGTAATTGGTTTTATATTAAATTGCAGTTTTGGTAAGTTTGCCAATTTGAAAAAAAAGGGGAAAAAAAACTGGACACACTACTAACAAAATGGAGATTTAGAATTAAACCTGACTATATTGATATGAAATGTTTAAAATTTGTTATTGAAGCGCTAGATTCATCCCTCTGATTAAAAGCATTTGTTTGTTCATCAACTACTTTATGTTTTATTTTAATTTTTATTGAATTCATTAACATGTGCTCCTTAAACTTGAAACTCTATATTTCACTGCAATTAGAAGTTTCATTTATTAAAAGTAAGTATAAGTATCAGCTGTCGAAAACACATTTAACCCGCGATCACTCGCGTGGGGTGTTCTGTACAACCCAGCAACAAGAAAAGTCTCCTAGAATTTCAAAAACAATACGTAAAACAACGGTTTTTCAGTAGCTGCTCATTTTAGGTCATTGAACCTTCAGACATGATGCAATCGCTTTTGCTTTGACGATTGGAAGGTTTTCTGGGGTGCTAAAAACTCCCCGTGAGGAATTGAGTTATATTTTCGTACTCGAAGCATATCAAAAATAGGATAAGTTTTACTCTTTCCGCTTATAATTTTTTTCAAATACTTTAATATAAATGCATATTTTATTTAAAATTTCAATAATTGTAGTATAAAATAATGTAATACTTAAAAATAATTGTAAAACATAATTTTTTTCTAATTTTTTTTAAAACCTTTTCCATAAATCATGGCAAAATCTCCACGGGAGAGGGAGCAACAACGACTCCGTCACCTATTAGATACTCTATCAACAGATTCTGTGGAGAGACAAAGTTATTATAAGAACGGATTTTGCTAACGGGGCGTTACGGGGGGTTAAAGTGTGTTATAAATAATTGTTTCCATTCTTACACTACTCGAAGTATAATCTTGAAATTGGATAAATAGATTCCTTTCATAGAGTAGAAATCAGCTACAAGATGGGTTTTGAAAAAATAGCCCCCCAAGTGGCATTGCAGGGGATTAAGTGGCATAAAAGATAAATATTTTCGCTTTTAAACTACTTGACTTACTGGCTTGAAAATTGGTAGGCATGTTTCTTTCATGCTTTGAATATCCGCTACAAAATGGGTTTGGTAAAAATCTACCTCCAAGGGGTGTAGCGGTGGTTAAGCGAGATATATATAATTATTCCGATTATTAAACTATTAGATGCACAGTCTTGAAATTTGGAAAGCAGATTCCTCTCATTGGGTAGAGATACGCTACAAAATGGATTTCGTGAAAATTGACCCCCAAGTGGCGTTGCGGGTCTTAAGGGGCGTTATAGATAATTACTTCCATTTTTAAACTCCTGGAAATACAGTCCTTAAATATAATAAACAGTATCGTTTCATGGAGTAAAGGTCCACTATATAATGTGTTTTGTGAAAATTTACCCGTAGGTGGCATTGCGGGGGCTCAAGGGGCGTTATAGATAATTTTTTTCTATTTTTAATTAATTAGACTAACAGTCTTCAAATTTGGATTCCTTTCATAGAGTAGAGATCTGCTACAAAATTAGTTTTGTGAAAACAAACACCCAAGTGGTGTTTCGGGAGCTTAAGGGGGGGGGTATTGATAATTATTCCCATTTTTAAACTATTAGACGTACAATCTTGAAATTTGGTAAGCAGATTCCTTTCGTTGAGTACAGAACCACTACGGATAGGGTTTCGCTAAAATTAAGCCCCAAGTTTCATTTCGGGGGATTAAGGGCGTAATAGATAAATATTTCCGCTTTTAAACTATTCGATCTACCTGCTTGAAAATTGGTAGGCATGTTCCTTTCATGGAATAGAGTCCCTCTAACAAAGAAAAAAACAAAAATAAACCCTAAGGAGGGTTGTGAAGGGTCAAGGGAAGTTATAGGGAAAAAACTCCTGTTTTAGAATTGTTAGACCTGTGTACTTGAAATTTATTAAGCATGTTTCTTTTATTGTATAGGAATCCACTAAGAATGCATATGACAGGAATCAACTCCTGGGGGAGCAGGGGTTACTGGGGCGTGTTGACAAAAAAAATTCCTTTTTCGTACTACAAGGACTATAATAATGGAATTTGGCTTACATTTTTCTGTTGTTGAATTGAAATCCGTTAAGAACGGTGTTTGTGAGATCGAGTCTCAACGGAATGACGGGGGAGGGGGGGGGGAATATTGATAGTAAATATTTTGTTTTTGATCTATTTGATTTAGACTTCAAATTTTGCTTGCATGTTCATTTTAAAGACCAGTGATTCACCTAAAATTGGTTTCGCGGAAATCCACTTGGTTATAGGGTTACGAAAGTGCAAACATCATTCTATACTCAATTTTAGATATTATTAGATAATACAAATTATTATTTCTGTCCTCTTTATTTATCAAGAGGCGAGAGTTACAGGTATAAATATATTTTTCAATACTATCGAATTCTTAATATGCTAGGACTTAGATATCAATAATTTATATATATAAACATGATATATTTATAAAACATGAAATACCCAGCGAAGCGGTTGGATAACGGCTAATATTTAGAAAAACGTGCTAAAAGTTTAGGGAATCCACTACACCCAGCAAACAACGACGGCAGCAAAAACAAACGCGTGTGACCCTGGGTTAAGTTAATAATTTTGCAAAAATTTAATATTAGATAAGCAGGGATCTACCAGATACCAAAACCATGGCAAGGGGTCTATAACACAAACAAGTTTGGGGATCATTGTATTAAATGATCAAGATTTAAGATTGAAAAAAAGATTCAGACCGTGAAATAATGGAATTCATTAAAAGCATTCTTTTTAATATTGCACAAAATTTCTTACTGAGAAAAACAAAGTGTGTAATTTAAGCATTTCCATAGAAATATATTTGTTTGCCATTCTTAGAAGTGTTAAGTCATATGGGATATGATTTATTGCATAACTTCCTACCTTCACGTGCAGAACGTCCAGTAAGTAGATGTTACAGAATTTTTTACTGTTAAAAAAAATCAGGTCCTTTTGAAGAAATTTTAACTAAATTTATAATTTTAACAATTACAATATATTCACATCGTTGAAAAGATAAAACAAAAATCATCACAATGAATAGTGTAAACGTTACATAATAAGCTCTTAAATATGACTCATTTATTTATGTTAATCCTTTAATTTATGTTATTTAATAGCATCAATGGTTGATTAATAATATTTCATAGATCTTTTCGTGCCCGAATGGTCTAAATTATCAATGCTATTTGAAAAATTTTAATTGATTTTTTAATATTTTATTTTGATCTTCTCTTTCAAAACAGAGATGTTTAAAATCATGTAATTTTGATAACTGTAATAATTATTTAATAGATAAAGTCAAGAATTTATTAAATGTGTTTAATTTTTATGTTTTTGGTTTTCTTGTACACATTTATTAAAATAATGCCTTTCCTTTCACATAATAAACTTATTTATCAAATAAATCGGTAGCCGAGAATTTTTTAAAAAGTTCGAAACACCCAAACGTGAGGAATAATTTTCAATATTGGTAAAATTTAACTACATCAGTTGAAAAGTTCGAAACATAAGTTTTTGTTAAACAAACTCTCACTATATACACTAAATAGATAAAGTCTGCGTTCCTCCATAACAAATCATACAACAAAGGTTAATTTTAATACAAATATCTTTTTCTAATAAAATTTTATGACTTTGTTTACAATTATTTAAATATTGGGCATAAAAGAACTTGTTTATTTTGAATTAAAACTACGTAAGATAACGGGAGTTTTGCAGTAAAGCGCACAAATATTAGGCAGAAAAAAGGGTGCGTTCACGTATATGAATGTTCTTGATTCCTGGATTTTTTTATTTTTTTTTGCATTTAGTTTGCAGTAAAATACATTAAGAAAGCCGTGACGTAATATTTTTTTACATTTTTGAGAGATAAGAGCAATTGAAGGACATGGAAGATAAAAGGAAAAAAATTAGTATCCGTGAGCGTGAAATTATTGTGAAAAAGTTGAAAGATGGAAAAAGTCTTCCTGAATAGCCAGATCTGATGGACGGCAGTATATGCATCTATCTAGCGTGTTATTAATAACTTTAAATCTACAGGAGATTACCCATCCAAACTTCGATCAGGTAGTCCACCTAAACTCGCAATAAGAAACGGAATAGTGACAAGCGTGTCATGAGCTCGATCTTAGTACCGCTGAAGACTCGATGCGTAGGGAAGCGATGCCCGTAAAAAATATCAAGAGCTCAAAAGTTTTTCCAATTGGTGTTGTGTGGTACTTAGAAGAAAGAGGTGCCAGTTCAAGTGTTGTCCACGTCACTTGACTATGGCTGAAATTTACGAGGTCCGTCGCCAAAAGGCCTCGAAGAAGCTGAACGGTGTGTGACGTAAATATTCACTCTCTCACTCACCTGTTCGTAAAAGGGGCCTAATAAAGAAAACCGTATTAGTGGTTCAGTAAATTAGTTTTATGTGATATAACTTTTACAAGAGCAAACCAATTCCGCAGTCACTACACCATAATCGTGTTTCCTTCCTTATTTTTGTTTTCAATTGGGTTCTTTCTGAACAATAATCTTTGCACTATCATGCAGATTAAAGTTTCGGGGGAGTACGGAGAAAATAGGATATAAAATCTCCGACAGTCAGAGAAACAGGCAATCAACTGTATTTAGCGTGCCAGTAATCTTTTATCCATAATCTGCATCATCATATTTATGCAAAAAACATCTTCTACAACTTGGATACGAAATTCTTAAAAGAAGTAAGATGTTTCTCAACTAGATTTTTTAGACCAAAAATGAGTTGAAAAGTACCTTTTCAAGAAAATGTAGAAATATATTTGTATATATATAATATTTTTGCTTGCGTTTTCAATCCAGTTGCTGGCAGGATATTTCCTGATCGCAGAGATCTACACTACTGATGATTAGGTTGTAGTCAAAAATGATCTTCAGCTTGAGTATAGGATCACTATTTTTATTTTTGAGGTTGATTTTGGAAGCATTATGAGTACTTCTCGTCAAATACCATCTAATAAATGGAAAGCAAGTTAATTTTTTTTAT
>BMAO01037732.1:0-20099 GCA_019973975.1 Trichonephila clavata | reverse complement strand
ACCACCCATACCATAATACCTGGTGCATTATGCAGCTGTTCAGTATCCTCTCTCCGCAGTGTCTCCATACTCGAGTCTGACTATCGTGGTGTTGCAGACAGATGCGTGACTCGTCCGTAAAGACAACTTCATTCCATTCTGCCACCCACATCCTTCTTTCATCGCAACATTGGCAGCGAGACGTCTGTGGTTCTGCGTCAAGGATACACCAAGCAATGGAACTCTTGCGGACCGACCCCTCTGCTGTAAATGGCGTTGAACGGTACGGGCAGACACTGAATGATGCGTTACAGACTCAATGAGTTTTGCTATGTTTCGTGATGTGACTGAGCGATCCATAACTGCCATGCGCACAATTTTCCTTTCCTCACTTGAAGTGGTGCACTGAGGTGGATGCGATCGACCACGTCGGTCCATCGTACCCTCCTGCATCCAACGATCACATATCCGAATTACAGTTGTTTGGTTTCGTCCAACACACGCGACTACCGATTTCCCTGAAATATAATCCGCAATTTGAAATATAACCACTATCCTTCCTCTGTCGAACTCGGATACTTGATCAAAAGCTGATCGTTGTTTTCCACGAGACATATTTGGTCGTTTTTTTTTTTTGAAGAAACCACAAGAAAAACCCAATTGCCGAACTCTAAATCGTCGAAATCTCCAAGCCTGAAATAGCGCTTCGAGGTGGCGCCACAGACGTGCGTGATGTGTGTCTGCGCTGAAATTCTATTCATTTGCATATCTGACCCCCGTTAATGCATGTTGTAAATTTCATGTTATTTGCGTGCTTCCTTCAGGGTGTTGCATTTACGGTGGCAGCAGCGAAACTCTTCGCACAGTTATTCCCGTCAATTGAGCAATAACAAATAGATCTTTTACTACAGTCATGCACAAATAACTATACCTCATTGAATGCTACCACACATTTCTATTTTTCAGCAGCTAGGTATTTTTTACACAATTGTCTACAATTTGCTTCTCTGTTAGCAATATGTTTTAAAAGAGAAGACGATCTTTATAGAATTAAACTTGTTTTAATTTTAAATCCTTATCAATGATTTGAATTACAGTTGCAGAAGACATTTCTAGTTTCTATGCAATGAATCGATCAGTCGGTGGATTTTCTCTTAGGATCGAAGACTTCACGTTCTTGATAGTTGCCTGCGTTTGAACTATCTTAGGAAGAAGTTTCCAGGTCATGTTTTTATTTATACTTTCTGCTAGACGTTTTTTTTTTAAAGTTTAATATGTTATATATACATTTGATTGAAATGTAATAATCGAGGTTTTTACACCGCTTTTTAATTTCTTTTCACGTACGAATATTTCTCTTTGGAAAGTGTAATTAGGTAATTTACGTCATATATCATTTTTAAAAGCCATCTTTAAAATAATATTTTATTTTACTTTCCAATCAGAAGAAAACCTTTCAGATGATTATGCTGATGCTATCAAAGATTTATCTCTAAATACAAACGAGAAAATTACTTACGAAATTGTTTCCATAAAGTACAAACGACCTTCTGTATAAAAAGTCTTCTTTTTTAAAATTTATTTAACTGCATTGCTTCAAAAGTAAAATCTAATGACTCCGTAACTTTTTGAAACATCTGTAACATGAAAATTCATGCTTGAATTTAACTATAATTTAATCAACTTTTTGATCCTTACCTTCATTTATAGATTACCACAATTTTGTCTATCTTAAGCGTTAAAAATAACTCAAAAAGAAAACTGATTTCAAACTCAGAAGTAATGTGATTAAAACGTATAAGCATCAATTTCATAAGTGTCATTATTTTTTTTATGATTTTGTTTCTTTACGAAAGAATTTTTTTTTTATATTTTATGATTTATTCATTGGAACATAAACTCTGAAAAGAGTATTAATTATATAAACAATTTTTATTTTCAATTAAAAACAAGAAAATCAGAATTTTAAAGAATTTTTCTTTATTTCGATTCCTGATATAAAATGGGGAACATCTGTCGTTCAATAATTTTGAATTTTATTAAACTTATTGAAAAAAACTAATCCCATCAACACCAGAACATCTTTCGGTGTCGATTGGACACCGGATTTTGTTTAGTTTTCTTCCTTCCCACATTTTTGTAGGGAAATTTAAAAAAAAAATTCTTGATTTTTCATTAGTTTTCATGGTGGATACACAGAAAATGTTTTGTGGTCCTTGGTTAATTATAAGAGATTTTACAACTAAATATACCTAGAACGTTCGCTGGTGTCGTTTTAATATTAAGGCAATTTATCACTATAAAAAGCTGTCGTTCAACAAAAGATAGTTCAATATATGTAGATTACTTCAGGAAGAGTAATATCGCTTAATTAGTTGACATTGAAAACAATGTTATTAGGTTCATGGGGAAATAAGTCAGTTATACCAAAATCGTTGTGTCTAAGTGTTTCGATGCATAGCATCTAATTATCTTTTCATAAAAAAATTCTGTCTATTCGAACATTGTGCAGAGCAGACCCTGAAACGATGACTGCTGGAAAAAGTCTACGCCTTGATGAAGTTGCTTATTTGTTGCGAGATATTTCTGAGAATGGATTGGTTGGGGGTTAGCTGTCTTGTTTAATAAAGATTCGAATAAAGACATAAGATTGTGACTGCGAAGAATCTGACGAAAGTGCAGATGAAATTGATAATATTCCAGTAAATACTAATATATATATATGTATATATACAAATATATATATATATATATATATATATATATATTTGTAGAGTCTGTAACATTTATGACAAAAGGGATTCTTTTAGTTTCCATGTAATTAAAATTCCTGTATGGAACAGCAATTTGCATCTATCAATTTACAGAAATATTGTTTTGAATTTTTTACTTAGGAATGATAACTTAACTACCAACAAAATAGATAAATTTAATAATATCAAGAAATTCTTCCAATGCTGCTTAGATCATGACTATCCTTTTAACTTCTTAAGAACATATATTCATCACAAATACATTAATCGTCTTGCTATTTCTGATTTCAAAACCACCATACAACAATAGGATTTCTAAGTCAGCATTTTAGTGGTTTTGCTGTGAAGATTCTGTTTTAACACTCTTCACACAGTTTATTTTTTCCACACCCTTCTTAAAAATCTTATAAAATGAAAAATTTCTACATTTTTTAGCAACCAAACCAAATTTCTACATTTTTGACAACCAACCAATTTTCTACATTTGTGACAACCAACCAAGTATATGCCTACCAAATTTGAATGTAATCTTTCTTGGCGTCTTCCTTACAAGCTGGTATAAAGGATGCGTTTAAGTGCAATTTAGATTTTTATCACAACATATAAAAGATTTCCATCGGTTTCAAGAGTGTTGGATCTCCTGGAATAAGCTCTGTGAGCAGAAGTTTTAAAATCTTTTGGAAGAATCCTTTTACTGGGTAATTTTTTTGATATTTTTCTGCTTAAACATTTGGGAGAATTTTTTGCTTAATAGTAGTCGGTTGTTCTTTCATATCTCTATGAGATTTTATATTTTGGATTTTTTATACTTTAAATTTCTATTTATTTTATTTTGGTCTTTCCTACCGAGTTGCAAAGGGGGAAGGTTGGCGAATTCAAACTAGTTTAACCCCACTTATTCGGTCCTAAGTCCGAAATTTCATTTTGACTCGCTAGGTTCTTATTTGTATTTTATTAGATTTAATCTTAATTTTTTTTTTTTATTTCCTGTTATGCTCTATATTTTATATAAATTTCTTCCATATATATATATATATATATATATATATATATATATATATATATATATCGCTAGGGAGGGCACAGGAGGGATTCTGCATAATAGTAATTTTCCTGGCAGATTTTGTGACAAAGCAGTGGTCCAACGGGCTTCGCATAACCTAATTTCAACGTCAGTTTTCAACATATTCGAAGGCTAGAAATGACAATATTTTTTATGTTGGTGAACGCTGAGACAATAAATGCTCAAATTATTTCCTTTAGTAGTCAGAATCTACCAGCTAAACATCGAACCAGACACTGGTTTCTTAAGTTTTTTTGGATTTCGATTAACAGAAAAAAGGAAAAAAACCAGCAAGCAATGCTTCTACGAAATTTAAAAAAAATAAATTAAGATCCAACATCGCACTCACTCGCATCGAAGGCTAAAAAAGTGTATAAACAATGTACTGAATACCCTAATAAAAAGAACAGAAAAACTAAATTTATTTGTGAAAAGTGTAAAAAACAAATTATATGTCCTACTTTTCTTCTTTTTTCACCTTTGTATGCAAATTTTACGGCAAAAACAGAATGCAATCACCTTTGGGTATGAGATACCCTGCGCGTGAAGTTAATGTCTTCGTTTTTCGGGCGTGAAATTCCGGGTTAAATACATTTCATAACATAAAAATAAGCAACATAAGATATGAATACTTCTTTAACGTAAATAAAAAAAAATTAAAATTGGATATTTATCATGTATTTTTAAACAATTATTAAAATAAGTATTAGAAAACATAAAAAATATAAGTATTTTCCCTCAATACTGTTAAATAAAAAAATAAAAATTGTAATGCGAACGTATTGGTTGTGCACCACTTTATACTTCATATCACAAAATCAGAGGGAAGAATTCAGACTTTCAGTTTGGCACGATTCTGAACATTCACTTGCTAAGAACTTCTTTGTGGATTCGAAGTATTTTTCATATAAGAGATTTGTTCACTCACAGATTTGTAGAACCGGCAATGACATTCAAATAATTTACGAAATGGCTAGGGATTTACTATACAACTATCTTTCAGATTTTTTCTTAATTACGTAAATGTCCATAATTCAGAAAATGTTTGTCAAACCAGGTCCATTACAAATTTTTTAGCTTCCATTCACTCAAAAAATGACAAATTTGTAGAGTAGTGTAGAGTGTCACTGAGAATTGCTTCACGTGCCGCATGTGGCACGCGTGCCATAGTTTGCTGACCCCTGAACTAGATTATTGAAATTCACTTATCTGGATTTGAAGCTCCTTGTAATGAACCTTCTAGAAACCCTATAGCTCGTCCAGCTCCAAAAAAGTTTACTTCCACAATTCTACGTCAACTAAACGACCAATCTCAAGATGCACGACCATGTAGTCTCCATTCATCTTTTCTAATAGTTGGATTTCACGCTTAACCCTAGAATGCTACCCATTCGTCCAGCAGACTACGTCTATAACATATAACCTTATACTCTGCCCCCCCTCATAGCAGGAAATTTAACTTACTACTCAATATCTTCCTATGACCTTGGCTATTACAGATAAAGATATTTCTTTTTCTCAAAATATTTTCGTATGTAGTATTTTAAGAACAGTGTTAGTCTGAGAGACGAATGGGTAGCATTAATGTTTGGAATTCAGAAGCTGTCTTAGTTTTTTTCTGCGTTGTAGGGACGATATCAAAACGTTTTCACGGAGGGCTTTTAGGGCTATCCGTGAATTATTAAAAGAGTTGGATGATGATGAAAATTTTATTTCTGAGTATGAATCGGAAAGCTGACTCACAAACTTTTGAAGATTCCAGTGAATTGTACAGTTGTTGGAACTATTCGGGAAAACAAACGAGATATTTATCCTGAACTCTTAGAATTGCGATCTCGAAGTTTAGGAACTTCAGTGTATTGTTTTGAACAAGCTATAAAACTCTTTTATCATATAAAACAAAAGAAAAAACTTGTATTGTTTTTCTATCTACATTCCATGCAAAACCGAATATAAATAAATAAATTGGAAAACCGGAAATAATTGAATTTTACAATACAACAAAAGGAACTTGAGATACATTAGATAAGAAGTGTAACAACATGCCATTCAGTAGAAAAACATTTCGATGGCCTCTTGGTTTACTTTATGGCATGATAAATATCAGTCTATTAAATGCACGTTATATATGTGCAAAATATGGCTCTAAAATTTGAAAAAAGTATTATCTAGAAGAAAATTTGCGATAAAGCTAAGTGAAGTTCTTGCTCAATGGATGGAAGAAACGTCTAAATGTAGCAACATTGTCCCGAGAAACAAGGGTAATTATTTGTGAACTTAAGAAATTGCAGCAGAACATTGAACCACCTGAAAAATCAGAAACTAAAAAAAAGAAAACAATTGTGATTTTTTGCCCTTGTAAGTTTCGTAGAATGACACGCACATTTTGTTTAATATGTTCTGGAGCTGTTGATATGTTTAAAGATTGCTTCAAAAAATAAATAAATTTTACTTTCTTGTTTACAAAGACTGGTTGCTATGAAACCATCTGCAGGCAGTATAATTTTTGTGTTACTAATTTTTAAATTATGTTTTAAGCATATGCCAAAACGCAGGTCATCTGGGAAACGAATGGGTACCATTCCTGTAAGTTTTTCAAAGGGTAGCATTCTAGGGTTAACAATCAATGATTAACCATTAACCTCACATACTCAACGACAGGCAATTCAATAATAGTTACATTTACATAAAATCCAGTCATCCTTACAGAAAGCTGTTTTTAACCTAAAATCACAGTTAAAGAATATTTTCCCCAATAAGATTAGTAGAAGAACCTTATAGTACCCGTTACAGTGCTTCTTTTTGAATCAACCTGTATGTATATAATCCTTGATTATTTTTTTTAAAAATGTTTCCCTACAATACTATAGTTGAATTCGTATCATTATAAATTGACGGATGATAAACCAAATATGAATTGTAAAGTATCTTTCATAATTATCTAAAGCAGTGTTCTTAAACTTTTTCAACTCATGGCATCCCTAGACTTTGAAGGAGTTTTTGGGGAACCCCCCAGAATTAGAAAGTGTTTTCGTGGAACCCCATTCCAAACACATACTTAGAAGAATTAATCTCAAAATAATATTCAAAGTAGATCAACACGTTATAGGTACTTTATGTAAAGGTAATTAAAAATGTGTGTGTGTACTTCATTTATTATTTAAAAAAAATTTAATATTATTTTTAAAATAAAAATTTATTTATTACTAATAAGAATTTGGAATCCACCTATACCCGTGCATTATAATTAGTAAGTGGGATATATGCTTGCTCTTTTTCATACAATCTGTCTATTGAATTGATCTGCAGTCGCATTTCGTATTTTGCGTTTGATTTGTTTTTATACTTTGTTTTTGTACGTGTTGACATTATATTTCACTTAAACACAATGTTCTGAATGGCATTAAAATGTTGATAACTGGGTGAGAAATACTCTGTATTTTTCATTAGAGAATTTGAAACATAAAATTTAGGGACTTTTCTTGCTTAAATTGAGATTTTAACATCGAATCTGTTAATATAAACTGTTTACTCTCCTTCATTATAGTTGTTTTTTTTCACAATTGCAAAATTGTGCATTTTCCATCAGAAAAATATTTATCTATGCAAGACACTGTGTTAATTAACAAGTGTACAATTATCTCGTGGAACCGATGGTAGTAGACAACATAATAACCACATCAATTAGGAAATATATATATATATAAAGATAAAACATTTTAATATTATTTTATTATATTATAGTAAAATTCTCTAAAAGTGTTGAAAAATAAAGATTATTTATAATAAAACTTTTCTGTTTTAATGAATAGAATGAGTTTCAGATACTTGTAACTACGCAAAATTCATTGAGAATGAACTTCACAGAAATGATAAATTTCTTTTCATATTTATAAGTTGTTTTCCATTTTTTACTGCAACTCTTGGAACCCTGGGTATGCCTTATGCCATCCCAGGGCTCCATGGAACACAGTTTCAAAACCCCTGATCTAAAGTATCTTATGAATGTTTTATTCTCTCATTACGACATATCATAAAATTATTTTATATTCAATAAATAAGTTGTTTAAGTCTAATAAAGGCACCTGAAGCATATTATATCATCTGTGGCATCATACGGACCAAAATTTTTAAGCAATGTTGACAGATTTTCTTCCTTAATAGTTGACATCTATTCAATTTTAATAAGTCAATTTATTTGTTTTTCTTTTAGATATTATATTTGTACACCATTATTTTGTATTTGTTTTCTAAGTGCAATACATCAAGGGCTTAGGGAAAAAAACTATTTTAATTAGATTGAAAAAAGTTGATAAGCAAATTATATACTCCTGGTTTTGCTATTTTTTTTTATACATTAAACAATAACAATGTTTAAAAACATTTTAACTCTTTTTATATCTTACAATTATTTCATACTGAACATAAACTTTCAATAAAGTAAAAAAATTAAATAACTATTTTATTTTATTTCTTCAATAAAACTCTCTCAAGCATATAAACAAAATAATATCTATTGATTTCTTACCACATCATTATATTTATTTATTATTTTCTTTCCGAAACAATGAAAATCAAGATAAATATTACCTTCGAAATTGATAACTGACTTTTATCAAATAATAATCAAGAAAGTGTCTCATTTTTTTTTTCATTATTTTTATTTGTTCTTTACAGAAAGTTCACTGAAGTGGATCTTTGATAATGAACGTTACAACAGCTGGCGTAAGAGAAATTAAAATAACAGACCTTTTACGGTGTGTTATTATTTTTATTAATGCCTTAAAACATCATTATCTTCGTAAGGAGATTTAAGTGAACAGTTTAAAGCCACCTGTGTTTCGATATAATTTTTCTTTTTTTCGTTGAAAAAGATAATTAACTTTGTGAATTCTTCATTTGCTTCTTTGGAAAGAAAGAAAAGTTTGGGAACGATGATGTGAAAATTTGATTACCTTAATGAGTAAATAATTATTTCATTATCCTTTTAATCAGAAAAAAATCAGCCTTTCAACGAATTTATTAAATGTGTCTTTTGAGATATATTTTTGAAAAATAAAATTACGCTTAAGCTTATATATATATATATATATAAAGAGTATAAATATATTTATTTTTTAGCAATGAGAGAGATATATACTCTCTCGGCAGAAATTAAAAACAAGTGATGGTGTTACGTTTATAGAAAAAAGAATTACAAGTATGTGAAATATTTATTTTCATTTTTTCAAATTTATTTAAAAAACTGGTATTATAGTGGATATAGGGAGTACAGTAGGCTATAAAAAATAGGCTGAACCAAAAATCTTTTCCTGATAGTAAATATCTATTGTGCTCAAACAATTATAATTAGACACGTTTGTTTGAATATATTGTATAGCAGTTCTTCTCAAACTTCTAATATTAGTGACCCAATATTTAATCATAATTTTAATCAAGCCCCCTCCGTATAATAACAATGAACTGTATTCAGTAACACTATACTTTGATGCTAAAGCTACAATACGACTTAAACTTCTTAAAAGGCGTATATAAGCGTCTCTCTAAGCCAAAGCGGTGTGTTTCCCTTGAACGTAAATATGCGTCTTTCCGAAGTACGATCTTTCCTGTGCGCTGATATTCATGAAATTATTTCGGAGACAATAGAATGCGATAAAAATGACTTGGCAGTGTTTATGAAGGATTTATGTATTTTAGAGGATTTGCTTATTTATTCTTTTTCTTGTCTCTCCCCAATACAACAAATACGCACGCCTACTTGGAAAACAGTGGCATTGTGTGGGGAGCGAATGGCGTAATTTTTAATCGACAGTGAAGGAATTATTCATACAAACCGTACAAATTATCAAGGTAAGTGTTAATTTTAGAAAATAGTTTTGTATATGACTAGAACATGGGGTCACTGGTAATTATTAAACTTGGTTTTAACTTTGTATTGCTAAATTAATTTTAAAATACATATTGTACACTACTGATACATTTATAAGTGCATTAGTATAAATGTCTTTTTTTATTATGTCAGAATGTATTTTATTTATTTATTTCAGTAAATTAGTAATTTTCTTAAATATAATCTTTAGTTTTCAATTTTACAATGTGTTCACGCCTCCTCGTAGAGTTATCATCACCCTCAAGGAGGGCATGCCGCACAGTTTGAGAAACGCTGTTGTATAGGTACTACAAACTTTCAATATTTGTGATACACTTTTCCATCATAATTTTCACCACGTATCTCAGAACTTTATTATTGATTTCAATAGCAAAATTCTAAAATAAATAATAATGTTCTTTGATGCCAAAGCTACAAATGTACCTTTATTATAAACAGTACAATTTATCAAGATAAGTATTAAATTTTGTTGTAGTACGCAGATAAAATCATAGATTTCACATTAAGTGGAGAAATGAAAAGGCAATTTAGCAATAAATTACTTTTTGAATTTTTGGTAGGGGTGGATGATGAGTTTTCTAAACTGAAAACAAAAGCATTCCGTATACTATTACTATTTCTAAAATATCCTATCCTTTTAAAACTGATTTCTGAGGTGGCTGCTTTGAAGACAAAACATATAGCTCAGCTACAAAAAAAGGCCCTATCACACACGCATTTTCCGAGCAACAGTTTAGGGCAATTTTTTACACAGCTGATGGTGAAGAGTTGCCGTAAACAAAACGATTTGTTCTCCAGATTGAAAATTTGCTCACCGATTTTTCTGTTTCAGAAAACGAACATCCAATATTATTTCCTTTATTTCGCTCGAGCTATTGTTGACGGGCGTAAACAGAAATGGATTTTGCTCAAAATACTATACGCCATTAAAACTTTATACACCTTTAAATATTATGCGCTTGATCTGATGCATTTGAGGAAACCGAAGCTACCATCATTACCGCTATCTTGTTTATGACTTAGTGCACCGAAGAGCCCCATTTGGTGGATTTTCAAGCATCTTTTGTTAGGAACAACATTTTCAGCTCACTGGGGGGATAGTTGTTTTGAGCTGTTGCTATGGAAACTCAGCAGAAATTGTTCGGAATTGGATAGAAACTGCTCCAAACGTGTACGTGTGATAAGGCATTTAGAGTGTAAATTTCTTGTATGAAACATACCTCTGAAAACCTTACAAAATCTAAACACCCTTTTTTGGGTTATTGTATTTAAACTCCTGAAAAACTTTTTAACATATTTATGAAGCACTTGCGTTGAATTCACTGAATAAATTTTTTTTGTAATTATGTGTAATAATCTATAAATGCTTAATGTCAAATATAGGCTATGCATTCGACACCAATTATTCCTTAGATTATTGTGGATAATTACATAAAATTATTATGTAAAAGACCTCATACTTATTTATAGTTATTAAATAATTCTCAGATTCCTTTGAAGCTGAGGAAGGCAGAATATATCCTCGAGTATACGCGGGCAATTTCGGGGAATCCCACAATTTAAATATAACACTTTTAAACCGAAACAGCGTTAAGTGGGGTCTTACTGTATACGTATTAAATTTCCTTTTTTTGTTTTGGATTTATGATTTGAGGTCTTAACAAATATATGGTACAAAGTTTTTTTTATTCCTAATCGGCTGCGGATTGGTGATGTATCATTGTAGACCTAATACATTCCCCAGGAGCTGATATCTCATTTTAGTGAGGCATCATATAGAAGGAAACGAATCACCGAAGCTAATTTTGACGCCCAATTTCCTCCCCAGAGGGAAGCACCTGAACTCTGGCGATTCAAAAACGTTCTTAGTATTTTAATTTTATTGAGAGCATCCAAGCCAAACAGGTACTGAAGAGGTATTTTACATGCCGCATAAAATATTGCTTGATTACACTTACTTATATATTACTTAATATTGCTTTTTTTTTATTACTTACGCCCACATAACGAAAAAAATATTGCTTGAAAGTTGAAATATGATTGTAAAAGCACTGAAACATTTTCAGTTATTGTTTAATTTATGATATATAGGATAGGTTAATTATAATAAGTATGCTGCTACATTTCAAAGCTCGTTCAAAATACGTTATTTTAAGACTCATTTTAGGCTAATAAAAATATTAATTGACGAAAACTAGTGTAAAAATATTCTTTCCTCAATAATTTACTCCATAAAATCATACATATTTTATTTGTAAAATAAATACTTATTAAAAAATCTTAATATACACTGCAGGCCACCGTAAATGCAACACCCTGAAGGAAGCCCACAAATAACATGAAATTTACAACATGCATTAGTTCAGGTGAGAAATGCAAATGATTAGATTTTAAGCTCAGACACACATCACGCACTCCTGTGACGTCACCTCAAAGCGCTATTTCAGCCTTGGAGATTTCGACGATTTCAAGCTAGGTAATCGGGTTTTTCTTGTGGTTTCTTCAAAAAAAGACCAAATATGTCTCGTAGAAACAGCGATCAGCTTTTAATCAAGTATCCGAATTCGACAGAGGAAGGATAGTGGCCTACCGAGATTGTGGATTAACTTTCAGGGAAATCGGTAATCGTGTTGTACGAAACCAAAGAACTGTAATACGGATATGTGACCGTTGGATGCATGAGGGTACGACGGATCGACGTGGTCGATCGCATCCACCTCAGTGCACCAATTCACGTGATGACAGGCAAAGTGTGTGCCTGGCAGTGACTGATCGCTCAGTCACATCACGAAACATAGCAAAACCCATTGAGTCTGTAACGCATCATTCAGTGTCTGCGCGTACCATTCGACGCCGTTTACAGCAGAGTGGTATGTCTGCAAGATGTCCACTGCTTGGTCTACCCTTGACGCAGAAAAACAGGCGTCTCCACCACCAAAGGTGCGATGAAAGAAGGATGTGAACGGCAGAATGGAATGAAGTTATCTTTACTGACGAGTCACGCATCTGTCTGCAACACCACGATGGTCGGATTCGAGTCTGGAGACACCGGGGAGAGAGGATGCTGAACAGCTGCGTTATGCAGCGCCACACTGGTCCTGCACCGGGTATTATGGTATGGGGCGGTATCGGATATCACTCTCGCACTCCTCTAGTACGCATTGCTGGTACTTTAAACAGCCAGCGCTTTCATCTACGAGGTGTTGGAGCCAGTTGTCCTTTCTTACCTGCAGGGCTTGACCACAGTCATATTTCGACAGGATAATGCGCGACCACACGTGGTACGCATTGTCCAAAGATTCTTCGTCAATCACCAGATTGAATTACTTCCATGGCCGGCTCGATCTCCGGATATTTTGCTGATAGAAAACATATAATCCATGGTTGCACAATGATTGACCCAGATTACACCCCCAGCGGCCACACCCGATCACCTTTGGAAACGTGTGGAAGCTGTTTGATCTGCTGTACCCCAGAAACGCATCCAAAGTCTTTTTGAATCAATGCCGATGCGTGTGGAAGCGACTATCTATAACAATGGCGGCTACTCTGGCTACTGATTCTGGCAGGAACCACACTTCACAGAAGTCTATAGATTTAATCATTTCATACTTGGTCAACATGTTAACTACAAAATAAATTTTGTTGTGCTATCTCTTGTCTTTCTTTGTGTTTCATTTTCGGTGGCCAGCAGTGTATTTTCCATTTTAAAAATGATCATATCTAAATCAAACATTTAATTGCTTAAAAATGCAAACATTTCCGTTACTGAATTGTCTGCGCATTCCTGAAATCTAATAAATTCTAACAAATTATAAAAAGTGAAAAAATAAGGGTGAGGGAATTAAGGGAGGGGGGATTACACACTGTCTGTCAGTGAATTTTTTGTTATTAAAAAATGAAGCCTAATTGCAATTAACAGGTCTCTGAAAATCTTTTTCGACTCATAGAGAAAATAAGAGTTGTGTTTAAGAATAAAAGATAAATATTTTTTATAAAAGAAAACCATTTTTGTAGGTTTAATATAAATTTGGCTTTCAATATATTCATCTACATTTTTTAAAACCTGTGAAAGTTAAAATTATATGTCTGTTTTAGAACTTCTTTTTTCGATTGAAATGTGGGGAAATTTAATTACAGATTTTACTTAAAACATTTTTGACCTAAAAAATATGGTTTAATTTTATTTTTCACTCTGTAGTTCATAGAAAGGCGTTTCTTATTTTTTTTTATTATTATTCTTTTCTCTTTCGATCAGTTGAAAGAAGGGATTTTTCATTCCCGTGTATGTTAAAAGTCACTAACATATAATAGCAAATTTATCTATTATTGGTTAAAATTGAGTTATTGAAATTCACATGGTTGTATTAAAAAAAGCATTTTTATTACCATTACCTTTACAAGTAAAAACTGATTTTTCCCAGTTTCTGTCTATATGTATTATAATTATAAAAATTTAAAAATTATTTTACAGGGATCTTTAATCCTTTGAATACTAAAACAATTATTAAAAATTACTAGTCCTTTTTCACTAGTTTTCTTTCTTTATTAGGAATTCCAAATATTTATTGCCATCATTTTTTAAGTGAAATCACACACAAACAAAGCAGTTATTCTAAAAATAACTTTACACACACCACAGTTTCTTTTTAAGAATAATATATTCTACACAAGTGAGTCATATCTTGCCTTCTCTTTAAATAATTTAAACAAAGATGCGTTCATAGAATCCATTATATTTATTATATTTTCAACATAATACCGTACCTTATATAATGCAAGCTTTCAAAAAAGATGGAGTACCTCTTGTGACCTTGAGCCAACTCAGTTCCACATACGAAAGCTCTATACTTAAGTCAGTCAACAATGTAGAATAATGTCACCTATTTAAAGAATATGCAACCACAAGCAATGTGACACCCTTCTCCACCGAAGTTAACTCTCGAGCTAGTTGATTATTGTCATTTGTGTAGAGTTTCACGGTAATATATTTAGATTGTGTGTGTGTGTGAAATTTGTAAACTCAACTTTAGACCTCTTCAATTAAAGACAAAAGTACGTGATAATATTTTTGCGCTTGATTGTAAAAAAATCTCTGAAAGATTCCAAAAAAACTTTGACAACAACCTCAAAAATTTAAACATCGTTCATTATGGCTAATTTCACTTGAGGTAACTTTGTGCTACAATCTTCATGTTTCCTCCCACATCACTTCTATAAAATTCTTTTCACACGTGGAAACACAGTTGATTGAAAATTAAATGCCGTAAATGAAAAATAGGGCCTGATTCTGATAGGTGCCATGATGAAACAACTTTCTCCATGTTCAATATACAAGTAACCACGTGTAAAGAGCGTCACATCCACAATATCACTTTAGTTCAGTCAACTAATTGGAAGAGGATTAAAGTAAGTTTTGAAAGACCGAGGGATATCCATAGGAAAGACCGTGTCATCGGACCTCGTGTAAAGGGACATTAATGTTTTCTCTTCAAAACTACACACGATCTCAAAAAATAAGCAAAAATGCACATAAAAAGAAGCCGTGTATAACTCAAGAAGAAGAAAGATTACAGCAATAAGATATGTATATGTACCTTGTAATGAAATGCGAAATCAATTCCGCAAAAAAAAAATATTCACATAACCCCACATATTGATGAGTAAAGCGCTAAATGTAAAGCAGGTTCATTTCAGAATTTTATAATTCTTTCGTAGCGTTCTATATTATGTTTATTTCTTGGTACTTATTCTTTCGTTTCTTTGTTCAGAATTCTTGAAAATGAGTCAAAGATAGCATGTGAGTGAATATTAATGCCGCACTGTTCAGCAACACGAGGGCTTATGGTGACGTACCGCGTAATTTTGAACCATGGTCAAGTGACGTGGACGACACCTGAGCTGGTGCCCCCTCTCCTAACTACCACACCAACGGGAGGGTGTTTGAGCTTTCGACAGATTTAACGTGCTTTGCTTCCCTACACTGCGTGTCTTCGGTGGTACTGGGCTCGAACTCACGACACGCTAGCCATGATCCGATGCCTTTACCACTTAGCTACCGTGGTCACTATAGCATTTGAGTAAAATGACAGCTGGTTTAAAAAAGGATGGGTTGATTCTGGAAACAATCGTCAGTGGTTGTCCGAGCTATTATTGTCAATCCCTCGATGATAAGTCGCTCAAGAAGTAAATATCAAAATGACTATACAGTGTTGCAAAAACCTTATAGTAGACGTTCTAGGTTTACGAAAGAACGTGAAGATTTTTATCTGGGTCCGCAAGCTCAGCATTATCCAAAGAGCTTAACCCGTCAAATAATTTCAAGCATTTTGACGTAATTAGAAGTACACACATTCCTACAAACTGTTTGTAAGCAGCTGCATGAAAATCATCTGTATTCCAGACGACTATTAGTTAGGGTGCCAGTGAAGTCATCTCACATATCACCTGGTTACAGTGGACTCTTAATCACATCCATTGACCATCAAAGCAAAGGGAAAATGTATTGTATACTAATGGATTTGATTTTGTATAAATAACGATTCCCACAAATACGAATCGAGCTAATCCGAAGAATACGAGCACATGAATAAGATCACAATATCGCCAAAAGACACAGATACAGTCATGTTGGTGTGAAGTTTTGTTAAAGGATATCAGTCGACTCCACAAATGGTCCCCGTGTCTTCCTCCGATGTTCATTGACTACAATTATTTATCAGGATGTAATCCTAGACCCGTATGATTGTTCATATCAGTCAGCAATATAAGTTCTGATGCTATGTTTACGAGAGATAACGCAAGAGTACGAAGAACTCACACTGTCAACCAATACATGGAACATTAAAGACTATATCGCATTTAAGGGTCAACACAATCGCTCTACTACAAAATTCACATAAAAATCTCTCATTTTTCTTATTTTTTTTAAAAATCATGTAAATCTCAACTACTCAGAATGAATTACACATAAGGATTGTTGCCTTTTTTAACTTATCTAGCAAATATTACCTACTTTGCTATGATTACACAAGGTGTCCTAAAAATAGTTCACCAGAACTCTGCACAGTCAGATCTCTCTTTGGGGGTACGTAAACTTCCCAAATAACTGCACTTGTAATACCTATAGCTTAGGAGAAAAATACGAAAAACAAAGTATAACCGTGCAAGGAAAACGCATCGTATTGTACACATTACCAGCAGTATTTACAAATATTTAAAATATCAAATGCCCGATGTTTCCACCACGCATTTCGAGGAAGATTTGAACGCACCATGGAATGGATGAAAGCACACATCACAGCACCGTAGTGTTCGCCGAAGTACAAGGAACATGCAGGCAAGCAACTAAGACCGTCTGTGTCGTCACTGTCTCGATACACCAATTTCATGACATTGCTCCATAGGAAAAAAAATCATCCAATGGTGCAAGATCTGGCAATCAGGGGGTCACAAAATAAGACCAATATCCTCGATTCAATTATCCAGCCAATCACACGCAGAAGTACAGAAATGCGTTTGAGCCGAATCGTTAACCATCATGCATCATAATTCAATCATCAACATTTACAGTATTTCTCTTGTAAACTATGGATCGTACAGGTACAGTTCTTTCATCTTATTCAATTACTACTATTAGTTCACTCGCTGTCTATATTTATATATATATATTTATCTTGTTCAAATTTTCATTCGTTAATAAAATGCCTTTTAAAGCACTCTATTGAGCTGAAATTTAAATACGCGATTATTTTGGATGACATTAAAATAATTTAATTATAATTAATAAAAATTATTTGATTAATACTAATTTTTCAAAGAATTACAAATACAGACCCGTTGGCATCATTTTTGGCAAAAATTTTGGAGACTTCTGTCACAACTTGAAAAGGTTTTTTTCTCACATTTTAAAGCACTCATTTGAGCTGAAATTTTCTATACACTATTGTTTTTGGTAACAATACGAAAATTTAATTATAATCAATTAAAATTAGTTGATTGAAACTAATTATTTAAAGAATTACAGATACAGCCACGTTGGCATTATTTTTATAGACTTGGGTCAAAACTTTAAAAGATTTTTTCCCCTCACGTTTCAAAGCATTCAGTTAAACTGAAATTTTATATACAAGCTTGTTTTGGATGGCAATTTTTTTTTATATTACTTGTTTTATGTACTCCAAACGATGAATCTGGCTGTAAAGAGTTTTGGCGTTATTTTCGAGAAACCTTGTATACATGAAAAAATAATTATTGCAATGTGTCATTATAGGATCAGATTTCGAGAAAACAGTATTCATCGTTTTAAGTGTTATGTAAAAATGTCATAAGAGGCTGATAATAAAGCTCATAAATATATTTTAAAAGAGTGTTGGATAATTATTAGTGTATAAAATCATTTTAATTATATATTTTGTAAAGTTTCCAGAGATTTTTACAAAACAACACCATTAAAACAGTTTTTAAGAAAACTCTTATAAAACAAAGCATGCAAGTAGAACGAGGAAGATTAATCCTATTGTTAAATATTTTGTTGCTTAAAATAGCTGAAGTATTTCTGCACATTTAATAATTTAATCCAATACTTTAAAGAAATGGTTTAACATAAATGTTTTTCCCCATATGGTACAAATGTTTCTAACAAGCAGTCATGAAAACATAAAGACACTTTTGAACAAGACAAAAAACTCAAGAAGGCAAAGTTGCATGAAATAATAGAAATAGTAAATAAATAAAGAGGTGGTTGAATAGATTAATTAATTTGGGCTTCATTTATTTGTTTCTAGATAGAAAAGTCCAATCAATATCCATGTAAGCAATTAAAATTCGCGTTAAGTATTAGTTTGTTTTTATACTGTCAATGTAGTTTAAAAAAAGAGTACAACATTAATTATAACGTTCAGTTGAATTTATATTGAATAGATAGAGATGGAGCTAATTCTCCAAACTACCCAATAAAAAATAAACTATTGTTTGAGGCCTTGTTCTTTTCAAAAATTTAATTTCTGTATTATTAAACTTCATTTCATGAAATTATTCGTAAGTACCGGGTAGGTATAAAAAAATATAAAAAAAAACATAATTCCGACGAGGAAAGTACGGAAATACTAATAATATTTTCATTTTCAGTATACAGAATGATGATTTTTTATAAAACTAAATAAAATACATTTAATATATGTGCAATATTTGACTTTTAGAAAAAAGAATGAGCTAAAATATGGCATATACCCACACACACATGTGTATGTGTGCGTGTGCACATTCGTGCATAACTAAAAATAGAAAATAAAAGATTATTTAAAGCAATTATTAATTTACTAAAGGGAAGCAAAACAAAATACTTTCTGAACTATAAATAGTAACATAATACTTATCTTATAACTTAAAATATCTATTACTTAAAAGTGACATACACAAAATGTGATACTTATATTGATAATTTGTACAGTATATAATTAGGTTTGTACATTAGATTTTGCGTCAAAGTACATTATTATAACATTCAATGTATTATCATTGTGAGGGGAGGAGAACAAAGAAAATAGTGATTGAAAGTTGAATCGCCGATATTGAAAGTTTGAGAAGCACTGTATCACAGAAATAAATAAATACATAGTAATAGTAATTCACAATCTATCAAAATACATGATCACAAAACATATACCAAAGAAAAAGACAAAATAAAAGTAATCATTATAACATTCAATGTATTGTAATTGTATGCGTGTGGGGGGGGTGATGAGAATACTCATTGAAAATTGGGTCGCCAATATTGAAAAATTGAGAAGCACTGCCGTAGTTGTAATATATGGGCAAAGACGAGAAGAACAGTAACAGCAACACATTAATCTGTATAGCGCCCATGAGCTGGTTTTGGAGAACCTTCTTCGTAATTAGATTTTAAAAGTGTTTTTATATGTATATCTATAGTAATAGGTTTTAACTGATGCTCAATAAAAGAAAATCATCATTTTATGGGGAAAAAGCTAGTGAAATACAGTATCATATTTGATAGTACCGAAAGAGTAAACAATATAATGATAGCGTAGATTTCCGTTTAAGATTGTGCCAGATGCTGCAATAATCTTTAAAGAGGAAACTTATCCTAATTTCTCAGTCAATAGAATAATAAAACATATCTTTAATTAAAATTGGAAGCGACACACAATCAGCATTTCAATCATTGAAAACCATTAAAACACACTTCTCAGCACATTCCACACACACACACACACACACACATTCGTTTTTTCACACAAAACAAATCTGATATGAAATTCCTTAATTAAAAATAACTTCAAAACTTAAATCAATCCAAACAAGAATAACCGATATTATCAAAACCTCAATTGTTCGGTTAAGCACTCTGAACCATAAGCCACCACAATTAATTTGCATGACAATTCACAGA